>JAAGKR010003407.1:31444-75211 GCA_011419295.1 Clarias macrocephalus | reverse complement strand
CACACACACACACACACACACACACACACACACACACACACACACACCTATACACACATATACACACACACACACACACATACACACACACACACATATACACACACACACGCACATGCACAGAGAGAGAGAGAGCGAGAGAGACTATTTTACTATGCCTTAAAGGCTACAATGAGCTAATACAAGCTCAGTACATTTGATATATAAGAACTGTAAATTTAAATGTAAGTGCTTTTGTACTTTAGCTCAAGTAGAACTGTAAATGGAGGGCTTTGACTTTTAGCGGTAAAGTGGTTTAGTGGTTAACACTGACACCTTGCACCTCTAATTTTATTCCTGCCTCACGTCCGTGTGCATGAAGTTTCTGCTTGGTGGGTTTCCTCCGTGTACTCCAGTTTCCTCCCACATTCCAAAAACATGCAGGTTAGGCTAACTGGCAAACTAACTTAGGCAAATTGCTCATAGTGTGTGAATAGAGTGTGAACATCAAACACACACACAGGGTTCATAATGGAATAGTAGAAGTCATTAATCTGAGTCAGATTCAGGGGTGAGTAATTTGATTGATATGGTGTCTTATTCCAGCAATTCACCGGACAAATGGCCAAAATGGCATCTGTGTCCAATTTGAGTTGTATATCTACGCCATTATGGTCATTATCCTAAGCCATATTATCACTTCTACTACTGTTACTACTGTCTGAACATCTTCCCAGCTACTAACGCTGACCTGAATTTGACCCTTTAGTCCCCTGGTTTTCACAAGGCGAGTGTGTGATTAGTATTGCCAGATTGTTATATGTTTTTTTACATAATGGACTATATTTTACATATATTTAAATATATACAGTATATATTTTTTACATATATTATAATCACTCATTCACTCACTCATCATCTATACCACTTTATCCTGTATTCAGGGTCACAGGGGGCCTGGAGCCTATCCCAGGAGACTTAGGGCACATGGCAGGGTACACCCTGGACAAGGTGCCAGTCCATCACAGGGCACACAAACATACACTCACTCATTCACACACTATGGCCAATTCAGGATCGCCAATTAGCCTAACCTACATGTCTTTGGACTGTGGGAGGAAACCGGAGTACCCGGAGGAAACCCACCAAGCACGGGGAGAACATGCAAACTCCATGCACACAGTGATGGGAATCGAGCCTGGCCGGAAATCAAACCCGGACCCTGTTGTTGCAAGGCGACAGTGCTAACCACTACACCACCGTGTAAATTAGTAAAACTAATTAGTGTAAAACTTACACACATATATTAAACAGGAGGGTTTAGCTTAATAGCAAAGGATTTTTAGATGTACAGTATAGACTGCTGGTAGCCCTTTAAACTTTAGCATTATTTGCTTTACTGTTTTTTTCATAAACATATCAGTATAGAGGGACATTTCTTCTTTTTTTTTTTCAGCACAAAATAGTCAATATGATGAACTGAATTTTGGTTCATTTTAACCAAAAACCCAAACATGACTCAGCAAAAAATGTAAAAAAAAAATAAATAAATGAATGTGTCATATAGCCACAAATACACATGATCACATGTTTTTCTGGTTGTTTTTGGTTGTTTCTATGACTAAAACGTAATAATATTATACTAATTTTGAGAGATTTCATTTCCAAATTCCTGTAGTGGTAAAATCTACTCTTTATAAAAGTAATAATAACTTTTGTTCTACCTGACAACATATCTAAAAACTCAAATACACAGTTTAATGTCTGAAGCCTCCCAGCTGACACACCAGCAAGGCTTCCATATAAGCACTTATATACTGTATATATTTTTAAGCGTCATTGACCTACGCTGTGCTACACATATCTGTGCCGCTTGAGTTTTATAACAGTCATGCACATAATGTACATATGTACACACAAAAGCCCTGAAAGAAAGACAGGTAACACCGATCTTGTTGAATATTTTATTTAAGTCATATTCATAATCATGCTGTGGTTCTTGCGAATAGGAGGCATAGTATATAGAAAAGCAGTAAAAAAAAAATTATATATGGTTAGTCTTTTGATTAGACAAAAATTTTTATCTGTCTATTTTTTCTTACAAAGGATTTAAAAAAAAGTGATTCCAGCTGTTCATGATTTTCACATCCATTATTTTATTCACATGCACCTTCTCAGTCACCACTAATGATGTGTTATGGATGTGGTGTCAGTGATGTGGGATTAAATAATTTAACCTCATTGCACACAAAATCTGGGAGATGTTTTATTAAGTGTAATCACTTGACATGACTATCAATGACTTGAATCTGCATACAGGGATAGAAAGATATCATGCACGATGGTGCTGATGGTTTTGTTTCTATAATGGAAAAAAAAATAAAGCATGTTAAGGATTTTGTTAACAGCACATAAGTCGATGTGGATACCAAAAACTCAGACATATTATTCTTGAATGAGAACAAGCCCTGTTATACCATTGCATGAGCCAGTGCTAGGTGTAATTTTTTTGGTATTTTTGTCCATCCAGCACATTGGGGTGAAAGATACTTCCCACCTCAGGGAGATATATCCATAGTTTCTGTGGAGGTTGTTTCCAGCTCGCCTGATTGTCATTCACATACTACGAGCAATTTGGAAACACCAATTAGGCTAATCTGCATGTCTTTGGACTGTGGGAGAAAACCGGAGTACCCGGAGGAAACCCACCAAGCTCAGGGAGAACATGCAAACTCCATGCACACAGACCTGAGGGGGGAATCGAACCCAGACCCAGGAGGTGCAAGGCGACAGGGCTAACAGGGATAACATGCTTGGTTATCGTTACTGTAAATATTTTGGTGCTGTTGTATTTTTCTTTTTAGCATTTTATACTTTACCAATTTCTATTACTACATTTCATGTTTTTATTATACGGTTAATTGTGGACAGCACAGTGGTGGAGTGGGTACTGTTACTGCCTCATAGTTCTAGGGTCTCCGGGTTTGAGATCAGGTTAAACCTACTGAACTTGACATTTTCTGTCTATGTCTAAGTTTTGAAAATGTGTGCACAATTTCATCTAAGGCCTCACCCAGGACATATCCTTGCTTTGCTCGCAAAGGCTTCCCAGGACACCAGAATCTGTCACAAGCTCATCTCAACTGGTCACTGAAGATAAATGAACATGTAAATGAATATCATTACAGGTCTTACATGGAACAACACCCATTCAACAACGAAAAGATATTTACACTGAAATCATAAAGACTGAGAGACCGATTCGACTTTCTTTGGATTAGCCTATGCAAATCTCCTTTCTCCAACTCAATGGCCTATAGCCACAAAGGAAGCAGACAGTATAGATTAGGGTTTTTGAGGCTTGCATGTGTGCGTGTGCATGTGTGTGTGTGTTTGCATGTGTGTTTGTGTAGGTATTGATTAGAGATTGGCAGAAGGGCTCCTGTCCTGCCAGTGATTGATCAGGATAAGAATCAATAAGGAAATGATTGAGTGAATTTAAAAAAATGATGGTCTGGTCCAGAAATAGAAGATCAGAGGAAAAAGTCTAGACTGGATTAGTGGGCATGGCTCATCATTCTCTCTCTCTCTCTCTTTAAGGTCATCTGTCAAGCCTTTGTGTTGTATGGATGAATAGATGTGATGTTTAAGAGTGAAGAAACTGTCTCCATTAAAACCTCACTAGACGTCCCTAGGCAGGGCTCAAAACTCCTGTATAACTGTATTTGCCTGTATAAGGGATCTCTTGATCCTTTGTTGACCTTTGAAGCCAACTGTAGTGTTATACCAAAATGTACCATTGACAAAACCCATTGATATATGGTTCACATGCTTTAAATGATACACTGCAAAATATCCTGAAGCAAGTGAATCAACGGATGGCTGGAGAGACAGATAGATGGATGGATGGATGGATGGATGGATGGATGGTGGTAGGAAAAAAGGCCTCAGGAGTTCTTGCTTCGATAAAAAGCCTAAGTCAACATTACCAGGTTAAATGCTTATCCAATAGCATGGCATAACCTTCTATTAACCTTCAACACGTTTTGTCTGGTGTTCTGTTCTGTAGAAGGTCATTTGCTTATTCACTTTATTTTCTGGAAGATTTCCCCAAAGGCCAGAAATTCCATCTGGTACAGACTTCTCCAAATAAACATAGAGTTAAAGTATGTTATATTATTACACGATTTAACGGAGAACTGATAGTTTAGCAAGAGCTGAAAAAATTTAAACCATTTTTTAGGTATATACTATATCCTACAATACTATACTACCAACAATACAGATGTTTGTTTTTTCTACACACACATGCTTATCATATTAGTATCCCTGGCGCTAATTAAAAAAGATATATTTAAATAAATAAATAAATAAATAAATAAACTCTTAAAACCCAATTTTGGTTTTAGGAGCACTTAAATCATACACCTTAAACAAAAATTTACTCAAGAACTTTGAAAAGATGATTAGTTTGTCCTTCAAGGAGAACAATTCAACATTCTATATAGAACCTTAAAATAGGTGGGTTTCTCTTCACTAAGGGATCCAAATAGAATCTCTTTAATAAAACAATTTTAAAAAACGTCAATAACCAAAACTAAAAAAATAACCCTTGAGAAAGTGTTTACTCCCCCCCCCCCCCCCCCCATGAGATGACAAAAGTACAAACCCTCACATGCTGCCCTTGAATTGTGGTTTGTGGTGTGATTTTGTAGTAAACCAATGACTGAGGTCATAAGTGTTTCATGTGATTATGACTTAAGGAGAGAGAGGAATGTATCAGGTCATGTGACAGATCAGGTGATACATTTTGTTGCTTGTTACAATATGTCGTGGTCCAGGATCCATCCATCCATGCGTATGTTTGTCCATATGCCGTCAGGTATATCGGCCAATAATTACTCACCCGCTCTTAGAGCAGTATCTGGGCCTAAAGTCAGGAAGCAGTCCAGCACCTTAACCTTAGAGTTACTGTGGAGTGTTGTTTACAGACAGGCCTGACATGAGATTTTGCATTTGAATTTGGATGAATTGATAGTGCGAGGGTAAAAAGAGAAGCTAATTATCTATAGAGTATGTATAGATATTTAAACATCAATAATTACAAACTGTTCATATAAAGTGCTCACGCTATCATCCAGAGATCACTAGTTCAATTCCCAGGTGATGCTGTAGCCTTCCGCAGCCAAGGGCCTAGAGAGAGCTGATTGGCTGAGCTTTCTCAGGGGGCTGGGGTGGGAGACACTTAGCACTCTCACATCAATCACGGCTCTACAGCCAATCATGATCGTCTGTGAGCTCAAGCAAGAATAGGATAGGATAGTGCCCTGAGTGTGTTATGCCACCCCAATGGTGCATGAGCAAGCTGTTTGAAAAGATGCGGTCCGCTGGCGTCATGTGGTTCGGAGGAAACACAGGAGATCTTCGGCTCTTCTTGACTGGTAGTAGTAGTCTTAATGTGGAAGCCCCCTAGTGATGTGGGGGATTGGATACGATTAAATTATGGAGAAGGTCGGGAAAAAATACCCCCTTTCAAAAAAAAAAAAAAAAACCTCTTGATATTTTGTGCAGAATTCATTCATCCATCCATCTAGGAGCCTCTGTAGTCCAACTAGGGCCCGTGGAGGCCAATGGTGAACATTATGGCTATTGTATTTATTCTCATTTTTACAACCTCTGGTCAACATTCACACATGCATTCACACACTATGGAAAATTTGCGAACACCAATTAGCCTAATCTGCATGTCTGGAATACCCGGAGGAGTTCCACCAAGCACAGGGAGAACATGAAACTCCATGCACACAGTCCCCAAAGAGGAAAGTAGACCCAGAACCTGGAGGTGCAAGGTCACAGTGCCGCCTCAGAATTAATTAATAGCTAATTATATGTCTTCTGCTTCCCTGACTGTTTATAGACATCAGGTTTTTCTTTTAGCTCAAACAATAAAGGGAATAAGGCTCTCGTTTCAAACTAAAAACAGATAAAGTGGTTTTGTTATAAACACCCGCAGACCCAAATTCCGTCTGAATGGCTGTTACTAGTTTGTGTGTGTGTGACTATGCATTGAGTGTGTGCTAGTATTTAACCCATAACCCTTTAATTGACCAGTGCCAAGCTGCTTTTAGAAAACAGGCCAGGAGACACTTCAGCCAGATGAAGTCCATCTTCTGCACAAAGATGATAAGTGCCCCTCTAGCTTTCCCAGGCCATCCTCAAGCATCCCCACAGCACTCTCTCTCTCTCTCTCTCTCTCTCTCTCTCTCTCTCTCTACCCGGATAATCCAACAGATAGGGTTAACATAACCTGCTCATCTTGGATGAATAAGGAGACTGGAGTGTATCTCTCTCCTTCTCACACACCCCATCCTAATAATCCAGTCGAATGGGTTTACGTATTCCTCACAGCCTCGCTCCGTGTCCATCCCCGAAACACACACATAGGCACGCACACACACATTTACATAGATAGCGCTCTGCATCAATGCAGCCAGGCTGTGGAGAATGGGCCTGACTAAGCTGAGAATTTACATGGCTAAGCAAAGTGGTTAACCCCTGGAAGTAAGGCCAGAGAAACAGCCTAATGTGATTTCTCTCTTAATGAAATTTCTGAAAAGAGAGAACGAGGAGGGGCATTTCACTTTGCAGCCTGCTTGAGATACCCCAAAATCTCCATCATGCAAAGCAACTCAAAAGCAGTAAGAGCTTAGAAAACGTTACACCTTTTGGCATGCCGAGGAAGTGAAATACATTTGTTAGTTTATTCCTAGATAGAAAAGTCTACCTTGTGTGATTGGTCATTTGTACCGAAAACATGTTGACACAAAATGAAGCAGTTCTTATGGTCATTGTGAAGCTTGTGCATTGTGTGAAGAGATGCTTTGAAAAGCTGCAGCTGCTGCAGATTTGTTGGTACAGTGTGTAAAAGTTTTGCCACTCAGTTCTTCAAGTTTATTATGAAACTTTTTATGTTCATCAAAAGTGACAATCTGTGGCCTCAGATTCCTGTCGTTTGAACACTCTATTGTTGTAAACAATGAGCCTCACTGTTTAATGTGTTGTATCTGAGATGCTTTTCTGCTGAGCATGATTATAAAAAGTGGTGGTTTGAGTTACAATAGCCTTTCTCCTAGCTAAAGCGACATGAACCCACTGCTATATAGACCCTGTTGTGTAGAAAAATACCTAAAAGATCAGGATTTTCTAAAAATAAACTCAAACCTGTTTACTTGGCACCAACAACCATGCCATAAATGTTTTTCCCCATTCTGATGCAGCTCTTGATCTATATCTGCATGATTCGCTTATTTGATAATTGCTTAAACGTGTGAAGATGGTTGATGGATGATTAGTTACAGCTAAAACTTGCAAATCACTAATAATTTTATGCACTGCTTACAAACTGGCCAACTCACAGTAACTAACTAGCATGAAAACATTTTTGATTACTAATTGTCATTACTAATTTATAGGATTTTCATGACTAATTTCCTTTTAATCTATAATTCAATTAACAATCGACTTTCTAAGTAAATTTAGTGAACTTAAAGGTTAAAGTAATGTTGGTAATCGATCTCACAATTACATTGAAAACAAAGAAAATAAAGAACAAGATGTCATTTTTTTCGCCTTCTTCCAATCATCTTCAAGAAATGTAAATTATGCATCTTTCTGTTTTCATGTGACTTGCATGGATGCAGTAACACCCCAGATATGGAATAAACATCGGTGGGCAAAGTAAAAAAAAAAAAATCCTGTACTTGAGTAAAAGTAGCGATACTCTAGGTAAAATATTACTCAAGTAAAAGTGGAAATCCTCCAATTACAACTGAACTCGAGTACTGTAAATCTTCAAATGTTGTTAAGTACTGAGCTTGTATTGCATCGTAGTAGCCTTTAAGTCATCGGAAAAAAGTCTCACTCTCTCTCTCTGTCTTTTTTCAATTCCTGACTGTGAACATACTATTTTGTATACTGCTTCTGATTTCTGCTACGTCTGCTACATGATGGAACGTTTTACAAAGGGAAGGCAAATCATGCTATTACACACAACTGTCAGCAGATGGCGACATTCCTGCTTCAAAAGCTACAAACCATGCGCAAATGTAGTGACTTAGAAAGTACAGATATTTGTTGTAGACTGTAGTGGAGGAAGAGTAAAAAGTATCCGCTAATAAAACTACTCAAATAAAGTAGAGATACATGAAACATGTACTTAGTTACCTTCCACCTTTGGGAATCGATCATAGATAGTGACATCCCAATCGTAAAATCAGTCCCAGAATCATGCAGACACTTCTTCATAGTCTATTCAGGATGTTTAACCACATCATGGCTGGTAACATTATTAGGATGTAAAATTATGGTATTGTATGCTATGTATACTTTTCTTTTAAATAGCTTCTGTTAGATGACATTTCTAGAAAGATGAGTAACAGTGATGATAATAATAAAACTGAGACTGTTGCTAAAAGATTAAACGAGTGATTTTTACACTGTGTGAAACACCAGCTGTTTTTTTTTTGATGAATATGTTAATATAAAAACTGTGTGCATGAGGAAGATGAGCGAGACAGAGCACTCTATTGTTTGTTTTTCGTAAAATGTGTGTGTGTGTGTGTGTGTGTGTGTTTGTGTGTGTGGGTGGGTGTGTGTGTGGGTGTGAATGCTGATCTGGGGGGAAATAGGCCCAGAGTCTGCACATTCGCTCAGGTCCGACTCAATGTTTTTTTGGGGCAGGTGCTGAGGTAGACTTCTTCATAACAGAACAAACTCCAACCCCCCCCAAACACTCATATATACACACACACACACACATGCGCGCGCCCCTGGACCCCACAGCACTCATCATTGCTGCGGCGACGCCAATCGATGTGCTGCGCCCCACTGAGCGTGTCCACGGTAGGCCGAGCGAGGGCTCCTCCACAGGGATTGTGGGAAATCTGATTTATGATGCCCGTGGTGCTGCTGACCACAAACTTTAACTCTCACCCTTCTGTTCTCCTTAATTCTCCTTTTTCCTCTCTCTATCTTCAATATTTCTCACAACTCACCAGGCGTGTTCTTTTTTCCTCTCATCTCTATTTCTCTGCTTTATATATTTACTGTGTTTAAAAAAGTTCACAACAACTCATGACTCGTGTTTGCATTGAGGAGCTGCGCACTTGATCACACCTGCTCTGACTTTGAGACATAATAAAGGGTTTTTTTTCTGGGACAGATAGAGAGTGAGCTAGTGAGGAAGAGAGGAAGAAGCTTATTTCATTTCACAAGGATCTGAGGAAAGGAGGAACAGGGGACAAGTGCGAAGGATTGGTGAAGATTTTTACAACCAATTTTGTGCTCAATTTACTCACTTATCTGCTGTAGGCCCCTGAAGTTCTGGTAGATTATATATATAAGTGAAGAGATGAATTCATACTGTACATACAAATGCTGATGTATAATTTTTACATACATGGGTTATTCCAAAAGTATTGGAATTGGCCAAATATTTACCACCACATATCATTGACCCTTAGTTTGCTATGGCAGTGGCACAATGACTACCACAGTAGCCTTAAACTTTCAACATCAAGGTTTTGTTTCATTGTTTGGAGTTTGCATGTTCTCCCCATGCTTGATGGGTTTCTCCCACAGTCCAAAGACGTGGTTAGGTTAATAGGCCAATTGGCAAGCCAAAATTCCCCATAGTGTGTGTTTGGGAATGTGTGTTTGCTTGTGTGCCCTGTGATATACTGGCACCCTGTCCCAGGGTGGACCTTGTCTAGGGCCCAGAGTCTCCTGGAATAGGCTTCAGGCCCCAACACAGGATATGCAGTATAGAAAATGAGCGGGAGTGAAAGAGTATGTGATGACAAAAATCAACACAAAATATTATTTTTATTGCCATTTGCATGATTTAAAATAAAAACCTTACTAATATCCTGTTATGGAGGTATGATATGGAAGACGTTGACTCCAAGGAAGGATAGAAGGAAGCAAAGAAGAAAAGACTGGTGATTATATGGCCGATTTCTCATCTTGGTGCAGGACCAGCTTTCTTGCAGGGAACAGGTTTAAGCAAGAGAGACTTGTTAAATGTAATTTGCAGGAAAGGTCATTTTTAACTGAAGCCGTGCTGTGTGGTTATTGTCCCCACTCCAGGGGTGATTGTCCCTGACTTTGCCTCGGGCTGATTTGCCTCTGCTTGGTTGTGGCTGCTGGCCATGGTGCTGATGTTCATCTGACAGAGCTTTGACACTGTAAAATCTAGTATTGCATCTACATTTACATTAAAAATTAAGCTTCACTGATTTAATATGATACTCTCAAGTTTGCAGCAGGTTCAGGCTTGTTGATTTGCAAGATGCCTACAAAATAAAAAAGTAGCATTAAAGTTAATGCCACAACACAGGGATTCTCAGCAGAACATGATCACATTGCCTTCGCTGGCTTAAGATCTTCCCATACTGGATCCTAATGCTATCTCTTTGCCAGGTCAACAGCCATACACATGGGTGTCCACATGAGGTACTGTAAAAGAAAATGTGATTGATCAGACCAGGCAACCTTTATCATGGTTCAGTTCTGACGCTCACTTGCTCACATTACAGGTACTTCCTTTGGTGGATAGGGATTAGCATGGGTACCCTGACTGGTCTGTCGGTCTGTACCTACACAGCCTCATACACAGCAATCTGAGATGCATTGTGTGTTCTGACACCTTTCTATGTAAGCACTTAGTGTTGCACTGGGTCTTCTGTGGAATCTGACCTGACCTTCACTCTGCATGTGTAGAAATGAACCGTGGATGATGACGACCCTGTCAATAGTTCACTGCTTGTCCTTCCTTGGATCACTTTTGGTATGGTCTAAGCTTTCCAGACTAGGAAAATCCCACAAGACCTGCCAGTTTAGATATGTCTGACCGATTGTCTAGCCATCACAATGTGGGGCTTGTTAAAGTCTCTCAGCTCTTTATGCTTGCCCATTTTTTTTCTGCTTCAAACACATCAATTTTAAAAATTCACTTGTTGCCTAATATATCCTAAACCTTGACAGCTCCCATTGTAATAAGATAATCTATGTTACTCACTTCACCTGGCAGTGGTTTTAATGTTAGCACTGATCAGTGTGTATATGCGGTACAAGATTAGTAGCTTTGTTTTTAAACATTTGGTTGCCTCGCTCTGTCTTGATTAATACCTGAGAGAGTCTCCTTTGTGTTTTCCCTGTGGTACCTGTGGCAAGTGAAAACATGCTAACAAACAATAAAACTAAATCTATTTATGGCTTTTTCGTTTTTCTGAAGGATCTTCTGATATACTGTATGTCGAAGAGACTGCTTATATCGTAGTATTTTCCTGCCTTTTGAGGCACAATAAATATATATAAATAAATAAATAAATAAACAAACAAACAAACAATCTCAATTACACTCAGACTTACATGCAAACACTTACATTTATAGCTTGCTGAGTTCAGAGAGCCTAAATTCTTAGTTGTGAGAGGTCGGGGATTGTGGGCAAGATGGTCAATAGGAAAAATAATAGTGGTTCCCTTATGGATTGTGTGGTGCAGCTTGAGTAACATACTCAGGTTGCAGTGGCTTATCAACATAATTACCCCTGGGGCTGATGGTGTGGTGCTGTGTGTCTGAGGCTGGGTCTTCATGTGTGTACGCTGTTAAGCATTGGCGTGTAAGTGGGTTTAGGCTAATTGAAATGGCTTTGAGCACCAAGCATAAGTCCCACAGGACCATATTCAGTCATTAGAGGTTTGTGTGTGTGTTTAGAGATGTTAAAAAGTATTTCCAACTACTGTCCTGCAGGCTGCACTTTAAATCCACAGTCATTGTTTCAAATCCAATTATGTTCGCAATGTAATATGGCTAAGACCTGCTGCCTAAAATGTAAAACAAAAACCATGCAGGAGAGAAATCAGTTCATTTCAGTTGTTGTGTTTTAGATTTATTGCAGATTTTTATTTATTTATAGTAGCTACATTTCATCCATCCATTGAGTCTTGTCATTACGCTCTCCAAGCATCCAAAAGCCTGAGCTGTAATTTATTGCCATTGCATGAATTGCTCTGCTGCTCATAAATTAGCTTTAATGTATGTACATTTCCATGATAAAGATCTGGAATGTGCCAATCTCGCCATCTTCTGCGACTTACAGTTTATGATATATGAGTCACTACATCAAAACAGCGCTATTGAGCTCTACTTCAAGCCTCAAAAGTGTTTAGTAATGGATAAAGCGACATCCTTACAAATAACGGGGTTGGGGAAATTGCTCTGGGAGCTCAAACAATTTACTGCTTTAAGAGTAAATGTACTGTATATACAACAGTTGATCAAATCTAAACAAACCAGGCACTATATTGATAGTGTCTATTTTTCAGATGTTAAAGCTCTTCTTTCAGACCATTCACTCACTTGCACGAGGGGCCCAGCTACAGTACTATTACACTCTTCCACACAACACAATACACAGAATACAAGCCATAGAATGTCCAACTATCATAGTACACATACACTACAGGCAATTTGGAAACACCCATCATCCTACAGTGCATGTCTTTGGACTGCGGAGAAAGGAAAACCAAAGAAAACATGCAAACTCCACACATACACAGACCAGAGGTGAGATTTGAACACTAAGGCGTGGAAGTGTGAGGTGACAGCGCTTACCACAATCTCACTCACTCACTCACTCACTCACTCACTCACTCACTCACTCACTCACTCACTCACTCACTCATCTATACCACTTTATCCTGTATACAGGATTGTGGGAGGCCTGGAGTCTATCCCAGGAGACTAAGAGTACGAAGCGGACAGGGTGCCAATTCATTCCAGGGCACACACATACACACACTCACACACTGCAGGCAATTTGGGAACATCAATTAGCCTAATCTGCATGTCTTTAGACTGTGGGAGGAAACCAGAGTACCCAGAGGGAACCCACCGCGGGTTTCAGCATGGGGAGAACATGCAAACTCCATGCACACAGATCCACATTGTTCACATTATTGCAGTGTTACAGTCTGATCTGTTGTTTTGTTTTGTTTTTCTTATACAGTACATACTCTACCTTCCTACATCATTTATAGCAGATCATTGATTTTTCTTTTTTATTGTTTTGAGGAATTTGTATCTTTCAAAGCTTAATCAACCTTAAAATCATTAGACTCTCTCTAACATCCTTGCTATTCTCTATGCGGCTGTCAAATAACCTTTTTGTTCTGTGGCATGATCAATTGTTAGTAAGTGTGTTTACCTAACAGCGATGGCTACTGTACATCATCCTCCTCTTCTGTAAAAGATTATGAGAGGACGCAACATAAAACATGTACTTCCCATCGATCCGGTGCGTATGAAAATGATTACTCTCAAACAATGTTGTGTAATTTTATATTCAACCATGTTTAATAATACAGTTGTCTCTTTGATGAGATGGCATGTTTTGAAATGTGCCTTTGATAGCTATATCAATATCTCATCACTTTTTTATATCCTTGATAAAGCAGTGCCTCTCCCCAGCGGAAGCCCATTTAAAATACATGTTACTTATCTTGTGTCAATTCGGTTTAATAGTGAGGTGTGCGGCTTACTGTAGCTGCATTTATTTATTTATTTATTTATTTATTTATTTATTTGTTTATTTATTTATTTATTTATGAGTCTCTGTGGGAATTATATAATGTATGTAAAAGTGGATAGTCCATTTGTAAATTATATTTATTGTAGGAAATAGATTCTGCGTGGTTATATCTCTTCTTGGGAAAATATCCCCTTTGTTACTTTATCCACTGCATATTTATCATACACCGATCAGCCATTCCATCAACACCACTGCCAGGTGAACTGAACAACATTGATCACCAACAAAACACCAGCAAACTGGTGACGGTGGGTGATGAAGGCTCACCCATGCACATAGGGGACAAAGACCAGCCTGAGCAAAAGAAAAAAAAACAATGCCGCACAAATGGCTAAAAAAAAAAGTCAATGCTGGAGACAACAAAAAGACACCAGAACACCCAGAACACAAAGAATCCAAAGCCTCCAAGCTGCAAAGATCTACAAAGATCCCACTCTGATCATGTACCCACGGAATGCACCGGACAAAAAAAGAGTCTGCTCCATGGAGGGCCCACTTCACAACCCACAGCTCCCACAGCACACCACCAGACACCCTGCTGAGACATCTCCCAAGGGGCCAGAACCAACCATGATAAAAGGGGAACCCAAAACCTACAGTAGGTGGTTTTAATGTTAATGATTTTTCATTTTATAGACCAGATTGGTGTATCTACTAAATTAACAAACTACTTATAATATGACTTTTATTATAAGACAAATATTCCATGATTTTTTTTTAAATATATATAGACATTTACAACAACAGCAGAAAAAATATATTATGATTCCTTTGCAGTTCACCATTTTAAGGCATCAGTGTGCTATGAGGCAGAAATTCAGGCCCTTACTGTACTGTATATGTTTAAGTGTCTACATTAATATCATATTAATTTATATTGGTCGTTGCCTAAATCTTAAATCTGCTTAGTCCAAATGTACAGTATTGATTAATATGCTTAAACTGCAGCTCTAACAGTAGTGCAGGGTGCAATTCAAATCACAGGTTTATGTTAATGCTGTCTTTCTAAAATATCCTTTCCGTAGAAACGACTTGTGTTTTATCAGCTTAAACTAATAATAGAATGATTTGAAATGTTTTGTTATTATAAAGGAAATCATATAATTACTAATGAACTAATATGGATTTTAATTGATCGGTAAAGAAGGAGTCTCTACTGTCTGTGTTTTGTAAACTCAGCAAACACTTCAGGATTTTGCTCTTGACGGTTTCTTCTATTTTTTTTATGACAATATATCTCTATTTTTGTCTAATTAACTTTAACAGAAACTAGATAAGAGGCTTGTGATATGTTATAGTTGCAATAGCATGAGTGATAACAGGAGCACACATCATGTTGATTAAATCTAGATGAACAGCATTGACAAGATGAGTTAGATGTAGACTGTAGTCTCAACACTGAAATTTGAATTTGATTTGATTTGAATTTGAAACATCAATAATTAAAATATCATTTGCATGTATTCATCCTAATAACAGTCTTTATGTCTAATAATTCAACTCCTCAAAGGTAAGAGAGTAAAAGTTTGTCTTTACACTTTTGCTATGTTCATTGCTGAATCTCGTGTCTCATACAAGCATTTTCTGTTAAGAGTTTCTGAATGGGAAATCATGTACACTTGCACACATACTGTAGCTCAGAAGTGCAGCGACCATTGAGAGCATGTTTTTGCCACCTCTTTGCTGGTGTGTGTGTGTGTGTGTGTGCATGTGCTCCTAGTTGTGTAAAGTGGGTGTCAGGGTGGCTGATTGGGGATTAGAATGGAGGTTTATTCACTGCAGGGAGAGTGATGCGCTGATTAGTGCAGTAGCCGCAGTGCCAGCTGTGTGTTGCTGAATTAGCAGCATGTTTGAATGAGATAAAAGGGTCAGGATTACCCGCTCTGCTCCCTCTGCACATAATCCCACTATAGCTGTGAAATGAACAGCCCTCTCCTGGCCACCACATGCGTCAGCCAGCTTCTCTCACTCACAGCCGCATGTACTGTACACATGTGTCTGGTCTAGACCGGTCTCTAGTACCGTGAACTGAAAAACCCAAATCAGTAATGTATTAGCAATTTAATACAAATACATTGATATTAAATCCAAATATAGGTCAAAAAGAATTGTACTTCTTTAGTCTAGTCAAAAAAAAGTGAAATTTAATGTTACTTATGCTATAATCACTCACTCAATCACTCACCTTTTACACCACTTCATCCTGTATACATGGTGGTGGAGGCCTGGAGCCTATCCAAGGAGACTTGGCGGGGTACACACTGGAGGGGGTGCCAATCCATCACAGGGCACACATACACACACACAGACACACATTCACATGCTCATTCACATACGGGCAATCTGGGAACGCCAATTAGCCTAATCTAGTCTTTAGACTGTGGAAGGAAACCAGAGTATCCGGAAGAAACCCACCAAGCACAGGGGAACATGCACACAGACCCGAGACAGGAATCAAACACAGACTCTGGAAGGAGCAAGGTACCAGTGCTAACCACTAAAGCCACCGTGCTGCCTACTTATGCCTTTATAATAAGGAATACTTGTCTCTCTCATTCTCTGCACCTCTTATCCTGTTCATGGTTGCAGGATGCTTGGGGGACTAGGGGCACTAGGCAGGGTACAGAACGCCTTGCATGGATGGGCATTAGTGATGGGTCGTTCATGAATGATTCTTTCTTTTTGAACGAGTCTTTAACGTGACTCAGAAGAACGAGTAGTCTCAGAGAGTGATTCGTTAATTTTCTACTTGGCTCGTATGCGCAAAGCATCATAAAACCTCCATAGGTTATGTGCAGGAAACAGAAATGAGTTTCTCATTACTCAAAGTTAGAAACTCAGTTTCTCATCTGAGTTTCTACCTTTAAGTTCTTATGTCATATGACTCCCATAGATGCTATGCAGTGCAATAGATTCAAAAGAATCGACTCAGATCAGAAGATATGATGGTGAGCTGCTCATTCTGTTTATCATAATATGTCCTTAGCTGCATTGTAATACTTTCATTAGTGGAACTATAACCAGAATGTATAGATGTAGATATTTGGGAGGCTGCTTATTGAAAATGTAACATTTTATTTTATTTCTGATCAAAAAACTAAATAAACTAAATGACTAAAAAAAAAAAAGATTCATTCATTTTGATGAATGAGATTCAAAGAACCGAGTCACTAAAATGATTCAAACTTTCCATCACTAATGGTCATGCCAGTCCATCACAGGGCAAACAAGCACACAAAATGAGAAAATTGGGAACATCAGTTAACTTAATCTGCATGTTTTTTGCACTGTGGGAGGAAACTGGAGTCCCTGGAGTACAGACCCCTCAACCCTGAAAGTGTGAGGCCACAGTGCTGAACACCACACCGCTGTGCTGCCATGTCAACAGCATTCAAAAAACAACCTCGTGTAAACGGTCTTACAAAATAAAACAAGCATTAAAGCAGCGATGGATTCATTAAGGCTCATCTTTGTTCTTACTGTAAACATCTTTTCATTTCCTGTGGTCTCTTAGATGCTTATTTCCATCAGCCAATCAGAAGCACCTAGTAAAATAAACATTTTCATCTTGGGTTAATATGGATCTATTGTAAATTCAGGTTTACTTGTGTTATTTACTTGGGTACCCTATATTAGGATTCACAGGACATTCATGTCTGAGTTATTGCTTTGAACAGAGGTCTCACTTTTTTTCTTCTTTTTATATTTTAATTGCTTGTTTGTTTGTAAAATAATTATATAATTATTATATAAATTATAGTTTAACTACTATAACTTACATTCCAAACCTCCATCAGTTCTGGTTTGTTTTATCAACTTAATCCAATTATTTAGTGTTAGCATCATTATGCATTTTAAATTTGTCCAATAATATAAATAATAATATTCCAGCTATAGCTTTTTTCCCCCCTAACCTTTACACAGTTGATGTTGATTAGTTTTGATTTATTGAGTTTTGAATTTATCCGGTCAAACAGACCTAAATAATAAAAACTCATTTACAAATTTAATAGCTTGAATAATTGTGATTTCCACCAATGGCACACACACACACACAAACAGTCTGCATGGCTATGCTTCATCATCCTCAGACCTCACTTTGAGAGCAACTACAGTATAACCTAGACCCTTGTTCTCTCACTGTCCCACACACACACACACACACACACACACACACACACACACACACACACACACACACACACACACACACACACACACACACACACCATGGGTGGTTGCACTGGTAAGGTCACCTGCCTCGAGGGTTCGTCTTGATGCAGGACACCTGCTTTTCCTCCCCTCCCTCCTTTCTTCTTCACCATCCCTGCACCTTTGAGCAAAGAAAAAAAAAAGACCACTAACACCACCAAAGCAGGAGGAAATTCCCCATACTCCCATCAATCAGCCACGTGACATTTTATTTACTGTGGCAGTTCAGCTAATCGACAAGAGGAAATATAATGCAGTGGGGAAATTAGTGAATCAAATGTCAGAGAAATTTCCGAGACCGAATAAAACCGCGCAGGATAGAAATAGCGGAGTAGCTACAGAGCACATTGTTAAAACTGATGAGACGTTGGACTCATTAATGTAATGCACTGTTTTCAGCATAGTAGAGGAAGCATTTTTCTGTCTGTGCTTCTCTTTAATCAAAACACATGGCACCGCCTCTGTCACACATGCATTACTTTTCCATATTTAGATACATTATTGTTTGGCATCTGGATTTAGCTGAGTGTGCACTAAGTAAATGAACTGAGATATACGAGAAAGAGCTATTGGCCGAGATGGGCAATTCTTACACGGCAGCATTAACAAAATAGCCTGCTTGCTTTGTATATAATGGTGCTTTGCTTTGTCATAAGGGAGATTTAAATTTCCACAGTTTAAACATTATTTTCCTGGCTACAAGCCGTTAAAGCAATTAAAGGGAAACTCTCTAATGGTCTCGTTTTTTATTTTATTTTTTTTAAGATGTGGCTTTTCATCTTATATAACTGCCATTTTATGACATCGATAATGGTATGGACTCTAACATGTAATGTGATAAACTGTGAATAAAACAAAAGGCATTACACGCTATGAACTACACACTGTGTTGAATATAGATCACACGTAAGATGTTTTAAGTGACTAATGGAAAGGTTAAGTCAAATACTTGGCAACATGGACTTGATGGGAATGTCAATATTTATCATTGAAAGTATTGAGTCATGCAGAAATGACTAAAACACTAATGAAAATATTAATATGAATTATTCAGATCAAGTGAATCGCCTTGCCACGGAATTAATCTAATTGTGTCTCTGTGGCCCCGGATTCGCTCGCTCTGAACATCTCACTCCACCTTCTCCTCCCCTTGAGCTCTTCATTCGATCTTCTCGTTATCCAGATAGACAGAGGAATAAGCAGTTTTCCCTTTGATTCGTTTAGGGAGCATCTGCTAATATCATATTGATGATAATTTCCCTGTAATGCACCATTTGCACTAATTGTGATGCAGGGAGTGAGTAATGTTATCTGACGGCCCCTCGGCTCCCGCCGCCGCTCCTCACCACTTAATTTCCTGATTGTCCCAGAGAGAGAGACGTGACAAGCTGGCCATAAACAACTGTCAGTCTCCTTTTACAACATGCGCGCAGTTATTTATTCATTTAATTATTTCTTTAATCTGCCCCATTTTCGTAAAATAAATAATAAATAAATAAAAAACACTTCACATATACTGTAATATCAGGTCACATATAATATGAGGTCATATCTTTGCTATGAAATAATGTCCAATATTTGTGTATGAGGATCATGTGAGAAATTCCTATGCACTACATGTGGAAAAATATATACAGTATTTAAAAATGTCTAAAACAGGACAGATTATTCTTCCATGATGATCATCATTTTATTATTGATAACAAATACACAGTAGTAAGGAGTATTATAGACAGAGAAATGATAAGGACAAGTGTGTGTGTGTGTGTGTGTGTGTGTGTGTGTGTGTGTGTGTGTGTGTGTGTGTGTGTGTGTGTGTGTGTGTGTGTGTGTGTGTGTGTGTAGTCCCAGAAGTACTGTAGCAGAGTTAGACTCCTACTCTCGGTGTGAAATCAATCTCAACCCCTTCTCCTCACAGTGACCCCAGCAAAAGGGGGGAAAACCCCACAGACTGCAGCCAGGGGCAGAAGGGGAAATATTGAAGTGCTGCTTCCCCTGTCATATTTTTCTTTAGTCAAGGAGAGAGGCTTTAGTCAAGGCTAGCTGGAGCTTCAAAATGGGTGTGAATGTGGTAGTCTGTGTGGAAATGGAAAGCAGCTTGTAAAAGCTCAGATTAGTATGTTGTGGTTGGTTGTTGTTGATGATGATGATGATGATGATGATGATTTTTATCGTTTTTATTATTATTATTATTATAAATAAAGTTGACAATTGCAAATGCATAAGAGTAAAAGGAAAGGTTTGTAAATATGGTGTGTGTGTGTGTGTGTGTGTGTGTGTGTGTGTGTGTGTGTGTGTGTGTGTGTGTGTGTGTGTGTGTGTGTGTGTGTGGGCGGAAGGGATTCGCACGCATTGGTTTTGTTTTCTTGCCGTTCTGTAGGTGAAAATTCCTGGTGCTGAGGAGGCATGTCTTCAAGGATGCACACGCATGCAGAGGAAAGCACGGGGGCCCGAAAGAACCTCTGGAGGCTGGTGTACATGGAGGGAATAACAGAACTGTTGTCACCCCATGTGGAGGTCACTGGTAAACAAGCAGAGGCAAGCGCATCTCTTTGCCTATCACTGCAGATTAACAGGACAAACCGATAAATCATGTCATCCACTGGGCTTCTTTGCAACACAGGAGAGGTGAGGAGAAGAGGAGAAAAGTAAAAAAAGAAAAAAAATTGGGGGAAAGAAAAGAGGTAGGGAGGACATGGAAGGAAAGCGGAAAGAGGAGGGGAGAGGAGGAAAAACTATTAGAGTAGATTAGGATCAGAGGGGAGGAGAGGAGATGGAAGAGCAGAGGGCAAGAAATGAGATGAGAAGAGAGGAGAGGGAGGAGAGAAGAACAGAGGAGGAGAAAATGGGGAAGAGGAAAGATTAGAGGAGAGAGGAGAAGGAAAGAGAGGATGGGAAGAGAGGAGGTGTGTGAGGGGTAGAGATTAAAATGTTTCATTAATTAAAATAATGATGAAGGTGAGAGGATATGAAAGAGAAAGAAATCTAGAGAAGAGAAGAGAAGAGAAGAGAAGAGAAGAGTGATGATGATAAGAGTAACAGAGCAGAATATTATGAGAGGAGAAAGCAGAAGAAGAAGAAGAATGAGAAAGATCAAAATGAAATGGGGTTATTAAAACCTTTAAAAAGAATAAATGGAAAAACAAACAGTTTATGGAAAAAAGAAATTTAGACGATGAGAGATGACAGGACAATTATAAAGAAAATGAGAAACGCAGAAAAATTAGGGAGGAGAGAAGAGAGGAATTGAGGGAAGAGAAGACGGAAGAGCGAGGAAGAGAGCGGGGAATAGAAAATGGTTGTAGATGGGAAGAAAGGAAACGATAGGAGAAAAAAGAAGAGAAGAGAAACCTGCAAGCAGCTCAGCTTCCTCATGAGTCATTTGTTGGAGGTTTTTTTCAGCCCTGAATTGAACTTTTGAAATAACATCGATTCATGTCGAACCAGATCAAACCGGTTCCTCGACTATGTTAAACTAACTGCAGCGGGGTCGTTTTCCATTAATTGAAATGATCCGGTTTAATTCTGCCAGTATGTGTATGTATACACACACACACACACACACGCACACGTTTATACATAGACATTTACTTGTTGATCAATACAGGTCATAGATTGTCAGTAGCGAGCGAGTCAGGAGAATGAGGAGGATTTGCATATATATAGGGCCTGAGGTTAGCCATGCGCTTTAAGGATGATCAGATATGCTAACCTCAGCATCCTATACTCCAATCAATGTGTGTGCACGTGTTTGTGTGTGTGTGTGTGTGTGTGTGTGTGTGAGTGCGCACGCAATTGAGCATAAACTACAACGATAAACATCTTGATCTTTCAAGGTACTTTGTGATGGTACTATACATGTGTAAATAGAGAAGGAGAGAGAGAAAGAGAAAAAACTGCTTCCTTGCCTTGTTTTCTCTAAGAGAAAAAGTGTGTGTGTGTGTGTGTGTGTGTGTGTGTGTGTGTGTGTGTGTGTGTGTGTGTGTGTGTGTGTGTGTGTGTGTGTGTGTGTGTGTGAGAGAGAGAGAGAGAGAGAGAGAGAGATTAGCACACCTGTATAATGATGTACCTGTTTCTGTGTTAAATACCAGAGGGCCCAATTAATACTTCTCTGGCTGAACATGTCCTTAGGAAGTACAAATGCACCCAAGAGAGAGTGAGAGAGAGAGAAGAAGAGAGAGAGAGGGGAAAAGGGATGAGGAAGAAAGATGGATCTGTGTCACAGTGCTAAAGCACCCAAATCAAAGCATTAACTCTATAATCACAGATCCATGTATGTGATGTGCCACATGTGATTTAACCACAATTTGTCCACGTGATTACGTGTCTGAAGGAGCATTTCAACTTGTTTAGACCCCGATTAGAGATGTGACAAAACACATGTGAATCAAAATCCACTATGTGTAGATCACATGAAAATGAGAACGCATGCAGTAGTTAAAAAACAAAAAAACAAAGAGAAAAATATTTAATATGATTTTTGCATACAATTGCATGTTTTGTAGGTAAAAAAGGACTATGTGATATTCAGTATGTATAAGCAGTATACACAAAGCATATATAGACACGCACAGTTTTAGAATAAAATGTATACACCAATGTTTTGCTATTGTTATTACAATTGTTTTACTACTTTTTTTTAGATTGCAATATTCTTTAAACCTAGAAAAGATTAATTATATTTTCCTTCTATTTTAGTTCTATTTTATGTAGGTACATTTAAATTTTTCACTTATTTTTTAAATTATATACAGTACAGTCCAAAAGTTTGGACACACCTTCTCATTCCAAGAGTTTTCTTTTCTTTATTGTGTTCTTTATTGTGTTCTTTATTGTGTTCTTTAGCCCAAACGCGTCTCTTCTGCTTGTTGCCTGTCCTTAGCAGTGGTTTCCTAGCAGATATTCTACCATGAAGGCCTGATTCACACAGTCTCCTCTTAACAGTTGTTCTAGAGACGTGTCTGCTGCTAGAACTCTGTGTGCCATTGACCTGCTCTCTGATCTGAGCTGCTGTTGAGTTTCTTTGTAACGCTTGATTCGGACTGACTGATCTTCATTTCTTAAGTAATGATGGCCACTCGTTTTCCTTTACTTAGCTGCTTTTTTCTTGCCATAATACAAATTCAACCTCTTTGAATGAGAAGGTGTGTCCAAACTTTTGGTCTGTACTATATACCATAATATATTCTTATATTACTTTTGATTTGATTATTTCATCTGTGGCTGTGCATGTGACATCCAAATTTAAATTAGAATTTGAGATGGTCCCTCTCAGAGAAAAAATGTCACTTGTAACTGTAAGCAGAATTAAGGTTCGTTTTAGATGAAAGAGTAAAACATCAACAGGGTTATGACCTGGGCCTTCTTTAAGGCTGTGTTCACATTACACGCCACATTGTTCAATTCCAAATTTTTCGTCAGATCAGATTTGCATGTCATGATGGTTAACATGCATAATTGCAAGTTAGTAGTAGTAGTTGTTGAGGTCCAGATGAAAGTCAGATGTCAGAAAGCCTCATCAATTCTTATCTGACAGTTTTCATTTAAGTCACATGGCCACGTATCAGACTTGTACCTAGGACCACATATGAAAGTGATGAAAAACATCAGATTTGTGCATTCAGACATGTGTAAAAAATCACATTAGAGTAAAAAATTTTAATTGAGTCACAGCAGGCTGGTCATGTGAACAGAGCCAAAAACATCTTCATTTTATTTGAAACTGTTGAAAAAAAAATTCACCCTCTCATTTTGTGCTTAGACGTGTTGTTGCTCTTAAAAGCCAATAAAAGTAACTCAATAAAGTGTTAATAATGTATTAATAGCCAAACCTTACTTAATAAAAAAAAATAACATAGAGCTTTGTCTAAAATATAACTGACGGAATTAATCGTATTCCAATAAAAGGTCATCTTCTTTGACATTTCAACGAATAATATGAAAAAAAAAATTATGAATACAATTTAAACTGTCATTTTTAATCTTTATTTCCCTCATGCTGTTCGCTGACAGGAATGATGTGATCCTGTGCACTGGGTGGATGTGCAGAAGCAGGACTCGAGCAGCTCTGTCCATGGCCTCTGACAGCCTGTTTAATGTCTCTGTTCCACTGCACCACTCCAGTTTGATAACACTTAACACACTTCAGTTGTTTCAATACAGCTCTAATTAAGCCTGAACAGAGCCAAGGCTCGCTTCTCTCTCATCCTTTACAACTGTCTGGGCCTTTTACTGAGTCCACCAGGTTTATACATAGAGCTAATGCAAATCTCAGTGTTGTGTTCACTGTCAGATCAGAACCTTACAGTATGTAAGAAACATTCAGTGGGTCAGGCAAAGTGTTCCACTCAAAATGGTACTAAATTATAGATTATTTTATTATCTTTAAATTATTGTTTGTTTGTTTATTTATTATTGTTAGTTTTGTTTATGTTTTCGAAAGCAAGACCTAAGACACAATGGTAATAGTTAAGAGTTAAAAAATACTCATTGTTTAGTATTTATTTTAATTGATTTAGAATTAGATTTTTTTATTTATCCATTTATTCATTCAAGTTTTTTAATGTTATTTTTATTTTATTTTATGTAAATAACACATAGTCATCAAACATTCACTAACTGTTTGCTCATTCATTCATTCACAATTTAATCTTATTAATTTTACTTTACTAGTCTGGCATATTATTTGTTTGTTTGTTCATTTGTTTGCTTGCTTGCTTCAATGAATGATTGACTGACTAGCTGATTCTTTGATTGCTTCATTGATTCATTGATTATTCCATGGATTTAACAAAAAAAGTACTTTTTATTTCTTGGTTATTTAGTTTTGCTCATTTATTGATTCACCTGGGTTTTAAATATATATATATAGTTCTTTATCTTTCCATTACTTTTTAAAATCAGTTTTTTAAAATAATCATTCTATTTGAGAGGATATTGTTTGTTTGGTTTTGATTTTCTGTCTTTCTTTATTTCATCTAAATTGTTTTTATAAAATAATATTGTCATTTATTCGTTCTTTTTTTGTTTAATCTATATTATTATTATTATTATTTAATTTCATTCTTTCATTTATTTAGTGGGTTAGATTGTTGTTATCTGGTTTGTAAGTGATTAGTTTGAGTCATTAGTTTGAGTTTGAGATTATTACAAGAGTATTATGTTAGTTTTTTTTTATAAATTTTTTTTATTATTATTATTTTTAGTAAGACAGCACTAGGTTTTTAATAAAAAATATTGTATCCAAAACAAATTTACTCCTGCTTAGTCTACCACACCTCCAGGCTTCGCGGATTTTAAGAGTTGTTATTTTTTAAAATAATAACTACTAAAAAAAATAAATAAAAAGCTACAACTTTTTATATCTTATGGTCACCACGGTCACCATAAATCACAGTCTTAGTTAACAGCCCAACTCTATCTAACTTCAGCACAGGAAACTCATCCCTATAAGATTTCTGAAATGTTCCAGCTGCATTATTACACTTTGACAGCATCAGACTAAATACTGTCAAAATGTTGTGGGTTCATCCGACACAGGACAGTAAATCTACACTGACTGAGCCTCAGGGATAAAAAAGCGGGTGGAGGGGGTGGTGTCAGGGGGAGGATAGAGTGAGCTTCAAAATGTCTGTCAGCCACCCACCCACCCACCCACCCACCCACACACACACACACAAACATGCACACTCCCAACAACCTTCTTCACCCTCAACCCTCCAGTTCTGCATGATATATAAAAAAATATATAATAACAAAAGAGGTGGGAGAATGAAAAAAAATATGAAGGCACTCCAAGGCCTTGACGAAAACATATGGCACGGTAAATTATCATGGTGATTCCTCTTTTCTGCAAGTACTTTCCATGCTTTTTCAGGGAGCCACTTTCCATAATTTATCATTTGCAAGCAATTTATTGCCTCTGCCCACACTACACTGTTATATAGTGTGTTTCTTTTCTTTCTTTTTTTTTTTTTTCTTTTTACTTCCTGATTCCCTGGTCTGATGGTGCAGTGTGACAAAGTTGGGCTGCATGTGATTTCAACAGAGAAATCTATCCTCTTGTAGTCATGACCTGAAAGCTATAATTTCCCAGTCTTCTCTCATGCTCCATCTTTACCTCATTCTCACCCTCTGCCTTTTGCATGTCTATTGATGATGATAGTGGATTACACCATGATGTGTTCTCTGAATGCAGTGGTAATGATGCCACCGATTACACTAATGATATCATGGTAATGGGAATGAACAACAGAGGACAGTGATGACCCTGATAGTGTGGGAACTGGTGACAGCTTGGAGAATAGCACCTACAGTATAAGTGACTCTGTGGTAATGTTCTAGTGAGGATTTACCACCGTACTGAACCATCTCACGTGGTTGACTCAGAGCCATAATGAACATTCCTATTGTTTCTTCTTTGGGAAACAGCAAGGCAAAAAAAAAAGATATTAATAACAAAAAAAGAATTACCTTAATGCTGTTCTAATATACAGTTCAGTGTTAGGACTAGAGAAAAAAAGACAGAAAACTAATTTATATTTGAGTGTCTTGATCTTTCATTATCACAAGTACCAAAAATACTCTTTATTTCAATAAATAAAGTAAAATAAAGTAAAATAAAAATGTAATAAATAAATAAATTCTATTGAACTATTAGTGCAGATTATATTTCATATACTTTATTCACACATGTACATTAATATTGTCTATTTATTAGAACCATCAAGCATTTTATTTCTTATTCATTAAGGTTCACATTATGCACATTGTTGTATAATGAAAATTATAATTTATAAAATGTATTAGTTGTTTGAGTTAATGGGGTTTAGATTTAGATTTTTTAAAAAAAATTTCAAATACCTTGTACAGTGGCAGTGAAGTTCAAAATCTAATCACACATAAACACACACAAAAAAACAAATTTTTTTTTTTTTGTGCAAAAAAGTACAAAACACAAGCACACAAAGGGAATACACATACAAAAATGAACCAGTGTGATCCTTCAGTCCAAAACCAACATGAAAAAATGTTCCACTGTAAATTGCAAACCGCAAACACACAACAACAATCAGTGCTCCTGAGATGCAATCTAAAAATTATTGAAATATGTCATGACTGGTATCATCAGTCACATCCATTCATGGTGTATCTGGGGATAAGACAATGTTTAGGCTGTGCCATTTTACCTCTGCTTGCTTCGGTATATCAGGCAAGACTGTATTTTACTGATCGTCTAAACACACAAATTTCAAACATGGTTTAAACTGAATTTACTGAAGCAAGCAGAGGTAAAATGGCTGTGGATGATGTAATGCGTTTCAGTAATTTTTAGGTTGAAAGCGCTGGCTTTTGTTTTCTGTCTTTGTGTTTTGTACATCAGGGTTGATTTTTCTTTTTTTTTGTATTTAATGAGTGCGTTGGTTTGTTGTGTGTTTGTGTTTTGTATGTCAGTGATTAAAGTGTTTTTTCCTCATGTTTTCTCACTTTGTGTGTGCTGTAAATTAAGCACAAAATAAGACAAAATTAGGAAACACTAAATTAAGATATAAATAGTGAAGTTCTTCCAGCTTGTCCTGTAGAAGATGCACTGATTTCTGTAAAACAGGTTTTTTTTTTTTAAAGCAGGAGTGTCATGAAAATGTTGATTTTACATTAAGTTTTGTCTTTGTGCCCTGTTACATGAGATGCTCGCTTGTAATTGTCATTTTGAATTTTTTTTTAAAGAAATTGTCCATTCAAAAGATACAATGGGCTACAAACATTTTCAATATTTTGTACACAGCTACAATAAAAGCATGAATTATTAAATAATAATAAGATTTACATCCTAAAATAAAAAATACGGCATGCATAAAGTACATGATATGCACATACACACAAACTTAAACACACACACACACACACACACACACACACACACACACACACACACACACACACACACACACACACACACACACACTCAACCTTCCACTCACCTCATGCATTTCCTGCTAATATAAAGCATGCATCACATGTCAGCTGAATGGCCCTAATAAAAAGACAGACCTAATCAGATCCATCAGCCATGCATTCCACTCTCGCTCTTATTCCCTATCGTGCCCTGATTAATGTTAATTTCATCATGTGTCTTTTTCGGCTCAATAAACCCACCTCCAACTCTAAATCAAATTGTTACCGATCGTGGCCTGCACACTGAGTTACTCCTCCCCTCTCCTTCCACATACACACTCCTCCCCTTCTCACTTCATGTACAGTGGCATAATCCAGTTTGTCATAATTAAGTCCAGCAGCTAATTAATTAAGTGGTCGGAATAGTAATTAGTAGGCTTTTGATTGGGATTGTGGGGTAAGGGGAGGACTATGGTGTATCAAGGATGAAGATTATTTCTATTGAAATATTGGCATATGAGACAGCAATGAAGAATGATAAGATGAAACTTTTTTTGTAATTTTATGTAGGATTCCTTTTTTTCTTTTACTGAACACACACACACACACACACATACACACCAACAGCAGCAGCAGCAGAGTGATGGGCTTGAGTGTGCAGCATTTATTGACTGATCTACGAGCACTAATGGAAATGATGTAGAGAGGGAGAGACAGTTCATTAGAATTGTGGCTTGATTAAAGTGTGTGTTTGAGCACCGGTATTTTTTTTCCCCTCTCTGTATTTGATTAATTTCAATTAAGCTAGACGTTTTCCTGTATAAAGGCATGCTGTTATAAACACATTTATAGCATGGTTTAATTAGCCTTATAATGCATACAGAGCCACATCATAACTGAACATGTAAGTTTTGGATCTAAAGGCTTCCAGTCCTGGAGCTTTTCCTTCTCCCAGCAGAAGCCCAGCTTAGAAAATGGCAAATAAGTTGAATTATACTGTGTATGCTAGAGTGGAAAAGCATTAATGCTGTATTTGACTTAACTTGGAAGTGGGACGTCGAAGCCCAGTATGATGCTATTTTCATCTCCTGTACATTCAAGTGAGAAATTGTTTTGAAAAACTGATTTATTCATGTTTGTAATTTGTTAGCTACATCATAGTCAGAATGTTTAACTGTGGCTAAGTCCTATATAAATATCAATCGGTTTTATGCCTTCCTTCACTTACTCACCGTCTGTACCACTTTATCCTGGTGGGTCCTATCCCAGGAGACTTTGGGCACAAGGTACATTCTAGACATTGGCACTGATCTACTGCCGGGCACACACACACACACACACACACACACACACACACACACACACACACACACACACACACACACACACACACACACACTATGGACAATTTGGAAATGCCAATCAGGGTTACCTGCATGTCTTTGAACTGTGGGAGTAAACCCACCAATCACAAGGAGAACATGCAAACTCCATGCACAAAGACCTGCGGCGGGATCCGAACCCAGACCGTGGAGGGGCAAGGTGACCACAATGCCACCATTTTTATCACTAGTCCTGGTAGACTTGAATACTTCTTGTATATACATTTTTCACTGAAAGGCAAGTAGTAGTACTGTACTTCTGAGGCAGTGTGGAGTTAAATCTACACATTTGCACATTCTGATAAGAGATAAGTGCCGATGTGTGTCTGCTAAATGACAAAATATAAATGTGAATGTAAATGTAAACTTGTAAACATACAGTACAAGTAACTTGAAAAGGATCAGAAGTGTATAGTATATATACTGTATATTATATATGTCAAACTGATTTATATTAATGATTTTAATTGATGAATCTTTTACCAAAGAAAATGCTAAAAGCTACCAAAGAACAGATTTATCCACATTTTTCAAGTATACTGTATATATAATGGAACATATACTCCAGTATATTGTATTATTTATAAAATAAAATAAAAAAAATTTGTCATACATCAATCAGCTATATCGATGTATCCCTGTGCCTTGACTGACCATGACCCTGTTGCCGGTTATCTGGTTTTCCTTCCTTGGATCACTTTTGGTAGGTCTTGACCACTGCAGTGCAATGTACTGCGCCAAGTGCATCCCAACATCCCTAGGATGATCACCTAGCCATTAACCATTGTCAAAGTTGCTCGAAGCCTTAAATTTCTCCATTTTTTACATTTTGCCCATCAACTTCAGGGCCAAAATGTTCACTTGCTGCCTAATACAGTATATCCAAACCACTTCCTGGTGCCAATGTTACGAAAAAAATCTGAAGCATATTACAGTAAATAGGAATCAAATGTCTCTTTCCTTATGTTAGTAACAAATCAGGCATAGGTTATTATTTAATGTAATTTTATACATCTACATTAGAGCATTTGGCAGACACCATTATACAGAGCAACTTACATTTCATCTCATCTTTTTTTTTTTTCATCTCAGTTAATTGCCACACTCAAGGGCCCAACAGTGACAACCTTCTGATGCTGGGGTTGAACCCAGAACCTTTTAAGTCATAGTCCATTGCCTTAACTACTGAGATACCCTTTACTAGCCTTAACCCTAGCTTTAAACTAATAAAGACAGAACACAGGAGCTTGCAATGGCAACTTCTTAGTGCTGGATTTGAATTTATATCAGTGGGAAAATACTTGAACCCCAGAGCCATCGTCTCACCAAGGAGAGCTTTGCGATGTATACAGTATACAGTCACCTGCATCTCCTCATGATTAGCACAGGAACTAATATAACACTCTCATAATTATAGTCTAAATAAAAGCCTCTATTCTTCCTATCTGGTTTATACCCAGAAGGTCAAGTTAGCGGTCAGAATGGAAACTGCTTGGCGCAGCAAGCCAGAGACTCCAAAAAAGTTCCGGAAGTTTCTTTTCTTTGCCTTGCTATCACACTGCCTTGCTATTCTCTCTCTCTCTCTCTCTCTCTCTCTCTCTCTCTCTCTCTCTCTCTCCAGCCCTCACTCACTTCCTCACCAACACTTTTTCTCCCTTGAAATTTCTTTGAGAAGATTATCCGCAGGTAAGCTTGTTAGTGTGCCGATCCTGCGTCAGCAGCTCTTCCCTGCACACTGACCACTGTGTGTGTGCGTGTGTGTGTGTATGTGTGTGTGAGGTTCTTGAGCACAGGTCAGTCAGGATTTGGTGGAAGTGTATGTGGTAGGGGGGCAACAAGGCACTCCACATTAACATGGCGTGACAACGTTATAAGAGAGCGTAAATGAGTGGGAGAGATGACGGTTTGGGTGAGGAATTGAGAAATAGAGAGATACGAGGAATAGAGGGATCAAGGATGAAGGCATATAGAGTTATATGTGGATGGACAGATAGAATAGAGTTATGAGGATGGAGGAAAGAAGACATTAGTGAACAGAGGTATATAAGGATAGAGATAAAATGTGTGTGTGTGTGTGTGTGTGTGTGTGTGTGTGTGTGTGTGTGTGTGTGTGTGTGTGTGTGTGTGTGTGTGTGTGTGTGTGTGTGTCTTAGATTTACGGAAAGCCTCACATTCTGGTGCTCATGCCCAGATTTGGGATTCAAGCTACTTCTGGGAAAAAAAAGAGGAGAGAGATAAATGGGAAGCGACGGGATGAGAGGAATCTATTCCTCCTGTGACAGAGGGGAGAACCTGCACAAATCTCTCCTTGTTAGAAGCTAGGAGGGAAAGAAAGAAAGCAAGGGATCAGTGCACCACTTTCTCAAACTGTCTCAGGAGGACGAATGGGTTTCTTCCCCTGAGCCTCACTATAACTGGATACAAGAGAGACCTCTCTGTCTCTGTCTCTCAAACACACACTCTCTCTTTGTGAACCATGTCTGCGGTGAGACGAGATCTTCATGAGACGAGAGAAAAAAAGTTTAAAAAAAAAAGAAAGAAAGAAAAAATTTAGAAAATTTGCAGAAAAGCTATATAACAAATTTCATATATCCAGCATATTTAATATGGCAACACATTATTATGCTTTCTCAAACAAAGAATCAAAATCACACACCCACACACACTCAAAGTTGAGTAAAGAATTATGTACAGTACACTCTGTAGGCTGTAGAAGCTGAATTAACTTTTAGAAAAGACAAATACGTCATTTTTGTTCTCCTTGCTCATCTCCTTGCTTTTCAATACTCATTGTCCATCTTTCAACAAGCTTTTACATTCCCTAGTTAAAAACTGTTTTAGGTTGAGCTGCGGGCCACGAATGCACAGCTGTCTTCACTTCTTCATCAGTAGTGACTCTTCATCCTCAATCTTCAAAAACCTTCATCCTGCTTTCAATGGACCAAACCAACGGAGCAAGATCAGGACTATAGGGAGGATGCTTTAATACCTCAGACAAAGTGTGCATGTGTTACAAAAAGTACACTGGAGTTACCAAAAAAATAATAATAATAATAATCTGTGAAGATGTACTACACACATGCTGCACCGAGAATGGCAAACCATCTAGTAAGAAATAGACATCAGTCAAGTTAAACAATTACCACGCTGTTTTATAGTTGTTGTTGTTTTTTTTAAAATGTGCTATTATATATTATTATTATGTGTGATTTGGAGGTGATTTCCATCTTATATGTTCAAATAAATTACATTTAAATAGCCGTAAATAGCCTTTGGCTACCAGTGGGCATTTATTTACTGCAAGTAGATTTTTAAAATAACTTTCTGCCTATAAAAGAAATGATATTAATATTGCATTAGATGCCAGTAAATATTATTTATAGTCATAATTAACTTTTTTTCAGCTGCTCCTTTGCAGCAGGACCATTCAATAGGCACACAACTTGGCACAGGCACAGGAACGCCGGATGCCCTCCCTGACACAACCTTTCCATTTTCTTACCAGACATAGTTAATAATTTTGATTTTCACCAGCATAACCAAAGTTATTAACTACACATATAAAATTCAATATACTGTACAGTATGCACATACTGTACCGTATATGTCTTACATATTTTTGTCTTTTTTTCTTTTTTTTTTTTTGTGAAGACTGTTCTGCTGCAATCATTTGAGTTAGAGTGATACTTTTGCATGGTAAAGATATTTCAGCCTTTAGTTAATAAAAAAAAAACAAAGAAAAAGAAAGAAAAGCACCAAAAAAACTTTTGGATTTATTTTAAGTACGAGCCATCGAAATAGCAAGCTGGAATAAACGACACAATGGTAACAAAGCAATTAGCTCTCCTTGTTCTCCAGTGTTAATGAAGAAAGCCATCGCTCTGGGAGGCCCAAAGTGACACAGACGGAGGTGAGAAAATAACAATGCTGGGCTTTACTTGCTGCACTGACTACAACCAGGAGGCAGACACGCACTTTTACACATACACACGCTCGTGTCCTGGGACGAGGGTGCTAGTGGACCACCGCGGGGGAAGAGCTGATACGGGGTGCTAACACCTTTCTTTCGTGTTTTTGAGGTGAATACATTAACAGGTAGTGTTAAACAAGGAACGAGGATCATATTTTAATAGAGATGAGACAAAAGGAAATAAACATCTGTGTCTGTGAGAGAGAGAGAGAGAGAGAGAGAGAGAGAGAGAGAGAGAGAGATGATTTCTACTGTTTTCTGAAAATGCAGGAAGAAGGTTTTGTATGATTTAAATGTGATGACAAAGATCTAGCTTTGTCCTTGTACAGTATGTGTACTTTAGTTAGTATCATTAAATCAAAGACTTATTTGTATATGAAACTGTTTCTTAGCTTTGCAGTTCCTAGGGGGAAAAAATGTGCACAAACATTCAATCCTAAATTCCGTTGATAATAATTTCCATGATTCTGATTATGGATTATCCTTGTCTGATATTGCCTTGCTATTGATAAAGTTATGATACTTAAGCATGCTATCTAGTGTGTCTATTTAAATCTCATTAAATACATAATTCTCGCTTCATATAATTGTGAGAGCAGTCTAGTTTTGTTAAGAAATGTTGTTCGGGAGGTAGTTTGCAATACCAGTTTTCTACCAGCAGGGGCAATCTTTCAAAATGTTGCATGTTGTAGCTTTAAAAGTTCATCTACTTTTTTTTTTTTTTTTCAAAGTTTTATGTGTGGAATCAAGACACTTTCACATTTGCATGTGTATGCTGGTAACACACAAGCAAAAACTATATCTCCTAAAGATTCAACCTAGCAATTTCTAAAAATAATAACAACAATAATAATAATGTAATTATATATTAATATAATTATTAATAAATAATATTAATAAAATTATTTTGGCATATTATCATATATATACTTTTAAATATGTATTGATTGCCTCACAACTGACCTAGACTTCAAGTAAAAAAAAAAAATATATATATATATATATATAATTTCTCCATGCAGGGAAATTTACTGTATGAAATTTATTGCTCGTGGCAATTGTACAAACACTACAGATGTAGTAGACAGATTTTAGATTGAAGCATACTTTAAAATATGCCATTAGTAACATGTACGTCATTAGTGATACACTGTATTTGTTGAGTCTCTGTAGTGTGTGTGTGAGAGAGAGACAGACAGAGAGAGAGATCAGGTCTTGTCTATCTATATCTACATCACATCTTTTTTCCTTTCTGGAAGAACAACGATGCTTGAAAGAAAAAAAGAAAAAAAAAGCTTGTAGTGCATTTATGCTGACTACTACAAATAGATTAACGAGCTAAAGATCTGCAGAATGTTAATTAATTTGGGGGGGTATTCTAATCTGGGACAGAGGAAAAGATGTATAGGAGCTTTGGCAGACTGACCACACCACACTGAATTTATAGTGTGTGCTGCCACATAGTCAATGCTGTTTTAATTCACCACCATACTCTAGCCCCCACCCCCATCATTATCCCCTCTCATTAATGGAAATCTAATCATCCACCATGCAACCCCCCCAACTACACACCCACACACACACAATTCCCCACCACACAACACACAGATGCACAAAGATACACACATGTTTATTTTTCTATCATTAAGAGTACCTTTCACTGGAATAATTATTACTGTAGCTAATTAATGTTATGACTACAATCTTAGGGCTTTTATATATATATATTTCAAATAAAAGCTGTGGGAGACTGTCACTCTCTGTATCTGTATGTATTTACTGCTCCACTCTCTGTATCTGTATGTATTTACTGCTCCAAATATCCATATCTATAGATTACCTATTATTTTGACCATAATTTAAATATTATCTATATTTATACTTTAGGTAGGCATGGCATCTGTATATATTTGATTCCCCCAGACAGCTTTATTCAACTCCTAAACTGCAAGAGTCAGAAGACAGGACATATCCCTAAGTTAAGTTTATTCAACAAATATACATTAATTCACAGTTCACAATTTATTCTTTGCATATCCCAGCCATGTTAGGAGGCTGGAGTCAGAGCACAGGGTCAGCCATTATACGGTGCCCCTGGAACAGACAGGGTCAAGGGCCCAACAGTGGCAACCTTGCAGAGCTGGGGCTCGATTCGCCAACCTTCCAATCAGTTACTCAGAGCTTTAACAGACTAAGCCAACACTGTCCCTACATGACAACACCATCACTGCTACTGTACTTGTATGCCGGTCTGTCTTCCTATCTGTCTGTGTGTTTTTTCCTCATTACTTATAATGAATCATGGGGGCAGATGACGACAACTGATCAGTAGTTAGAATACTAATGATGCTGAATGCTGAGTGGTTGGATTAGACGAGAGGGGAAATGAGGTTGCTGATAAGTTTCTTACATGCCAACAACCAGTTTTAAATTGTATGTTTAGTCACTTTGAGGCCTGTCACAATAAAACATATATTTTTTTTATTTAATCAACAAATTTAAATTTTATTTAATATGAAGACATGATAGATAGATAGATAGATAGATAGATAGATAGATAGATAGATAGATAGATAGATAGATAGATAGATAGATAGATCAACAAAGCAATAATGGAAGAGTAATAATTACTAACGTTGCATTTGATCTCAGATTCACATCGTGTACCTAAATGCTATAAACACTACATTATAAATTATATTAATATATCTGTAAACTATGTAGTAAAGGTATAAAAGATAAAGGTACCACACCAGCAACAAAGAAAGAGGTTTAATCTTTCTTTTTTTTTCATGAGAAGGTATTGCTATATACTTGCTGTATCGAGTTTAATCTGTGCCAGGATGCGCTACAGAGGCAGAGAGCAAAACTCTCCAAAGCTAAACAAGCCTCAGTCATGTGTGTTGTGTAGAACAGCTGGAAGACAAACTCAAATCACAGCAGTGGGTTTCAGTTCTGTGCTGATACACCTTGCATATAGGGCCAAAACTGAGGTGGAAAAAAATGAAGATTGCTTTACATTAATTCTCAGAAACCCCAAATTCAGCAATCTCTTTTCGCTTGCTAATCACCAAAACGGCAACCCATTGATAACCACTACCGGGCCTGTTTCTGGATGGATCATTGCATATTGCACATTTTTTAGCTTTCCCTTGGCTCCTCTGAGGCCCTGGCACTATTAAAAAAATCTTGTGCGTGTGTGAATATGTGTGCTGCTGCTTCATCACATGCTCTGCGCTAATCTAACAGCACAGCATGTGGTCATCACAATTATACAGTGTAAAGCTTGTGTACATAAATTTCCACAGTGTTTCAAATTATAGACACGATCAGCAACTGTGTGCCAAGGTGTGTTTGTGCATACGGTCTGCATATAAGTGCACAGAATTGTGTGTGTGTGTGTGTGTGTGTGTGTGTGTGTGTGTGTTTGTAGATTGTACAGAGAGACAGTAATCAAGAAGACAGGACCTCCCAGTCATGGCAGATGTTTTCACATCGTCTCTAGCAGTCAGGTACTCTGGCTTTTCTACTTTTTATCATGTGGAATAACACAAGATGAGAGGAGAGTAGACAGTGAGGAGAGATTCCCGAAAAGGGCTTTCAAGAGCTATTATAGTTCCTTTTACTCATATTCATCTCTTATTTTTCCAAATGGAAAACAAGACAAACTCAACACGTCAACTGCTGTCACACTCATCCAGCTTTGTCCAATCACTTTCACTTTCCTAGTTTTTCTCCTCAAAAAGTAAAAAAAAAAGTACTTTATTGTAAATACCACAGCTTTGTGGGGATTATTTATCTCCTGTCACACTTTAAATGTTGATAAAAGGCACTTCTGTGGTACATAACAGCCTCATTTGTCCCTTCATTTAATATTTTTTTTATATTTCTCAGGAGAAAACGCAGGGAAATACTTCACTCTCATCTCTTTGTAGTTCTTCTTTGTAGCTTTGACAGAGCAGTTTCTGTAATGAAAAGACACAGTGCTGTGTCTTAAAGGCCCTGTTTGAGGGAAATGCCTTGTGATGAGTCTTTCAACTAGGATCTGTCCATTTCATCACATCCTGTGTTTGGAGCATTAGACTAGGCACAGCGAGACACGCCTGCCACTTCATTTATTTCTCTTATTCGGTAAGAATTTGTTTAAACTTTACAATTATGGCTTTTGATAATGGCTTCCGTAGAGGATCTACTGTTGTGGAAATTATTTGCATTTGTAAAAAATATATAAATTTTGTATTTATACAAATTATGCCTTTATACAAATATGAATGATTTATTTATTTATTTGTTATTTATTATTTATTTTATTTTTATAAAATTTTTATTGTGTCTGTCCGATGAGCTGCCTTCAACTAAATCATTCATATTTGTATAAAGGCATAATTTGTGATTTTTTTCTGATTTCTATTGAGTTCTCTCCATATTGGCCTATAATTATTATTAGAATTTATTTTGCTGAATTCTGTTTTTATAGACCTTCATATTCATTTTATTTATTCTCTCTGATCTAGTGGCTAGTTTAAAAATGTGTTGGCTAAATATTAAAAGGCATTTCCCATGACAGAAAGAATATGCATTTGAGTCATCCTATAATTTAGGGTACAAAAAACAATGTTCTTTCTCAATATAACAAATAGAAGGTCAAGTTAATGCAGTTCTTCAGTGTAACATCTCTGCGAATTCCTCTGCAAGTAAAGCATAAACATTAACATTTTTTCTGACTGATTATGTACACTATTGCATAACATCATTGACATTTTCCCATTAAAACCATTACATTTATGTAAGTCATAACAGTATACATAACAATCAAACGTCAAATCAGATTTCAATTGACAGACAATGACAATATCAATACAGATACACAATGACAATGAGCTTTATAGTGTGACAGACAGTATGTTTAATATGTTTTCCACAGTGAAGAATGATATCATTTTATTGTGGTCACATGGCCTTGAGACAAATCATTGTTTTGGTTAGTGAGTTTTGTTAGTAAATTAGTTGACAAAATGTTTGTGGACATTCATACTGTACATTCATACATTCATATATAATTTTAGGGGGAAAAAAGAAAAATAATATTTTTTTTATTTATACCAGATATAATATTAATTTTTTCCCCTAAAATTATATAGTACTGTAATGTTTTTTTTATTCATTTATATGAAACATAAGTGTACATGGCAGAAATGGTCAGTTTGTCAATAATATGATAATTTTCAATCTAAGTAAAGCACAGGATGCACATAATCTTTATGTCATATTATAACATGGTTACCCTTAATAGGTAATATTTTGAATAAATATAATTATCACCAGCAGACATGGAATGTACCATGCAAATTATAGAAGGCCTCATATCCATATTCTCTCTCTTTTAGATTTAAAACAGCTGTCTTATGATGTTATTCAATAGTTTTAAAACAGTATTTTTAAACAAAACACAATTATTATATTGTCTAATTTTCAGCCATAAATTAGTCATGAATGATTAAGCTTTAAAAGTAACTTTCACCATTCAGTCATGTTATTTATTTTGTTTACAGAACGCTGAATATAATTGCACTTTTACTAATTTTAAAGTCTCCAGACTCCCTTATATGTGAAATAATGATTTCTTTCTTTAGGTAATTAGTTGTATAAATATACACCAATCATCCATAACCAGTAAACGGGTTCAGGCCATGACAGGATCAGCCCACCTCCCTCAGTGCCCAGTGGGTAAAGAGTCCAATACACCAGATCCAGATCCCCATCAGACCAAACACACATGGAAAGCACTGGACAAACAAGTCCAATCCACAGGATCTCCACAGCACCCAAAGTATCTGCTGCCAATCTCCTGGTGCCAGACCCCACAGCACACCCCCAGAGGTCTTGTTGAGTCATGCCACGAGGGGAACCAAAAACCTAGCTGTTTCCAATTTTATTGCGTTTAATGCTATGGCTGTTTATCGTACATATTGCTTTTTAAAAATTCTAACTGCTGCCCTATTTGACTACATACCGTACATTTAACCAGCCTGTGTGTGTTAGCTGTTTTGCTATCCTGTATTACCTCCGCGTAGTTGTCTGCAGAACTCACGTTAATCGCTCTGTAAGCACTTTATCAAAAACTGCTTGTTCTTTTGGTCTTTTTTTTCTGCTTTCTTGTTGTTTTGTTGCTCTGGTTTCCAGCCCCTCTTTCTCTTTCAGTGAAGGAAAAGAACAGTGCTGACACTCATTAAAAGAGAAAAGGAGGAACATCAAGCGGAGGGAAGTGAGCCCGTCTCTGCTCAACCTGCGGTCATGAAACCGTCATCCAGCATGAGACGTGCTTGTTAGCTCCTACCAGAACAGTATCATCCCTCCCGCCTGTTCTCTTTTTTCTTTTTTAACAGTTTCGCTCATACCTGAGTGCAATCAATTATAGATTAAACAAAAAAGGAAGGTTTTCATTGGTGTTGTCATTTTTTATTTGACCTTTGGGTCTATACCAATGTATTTTATTTTGATTAATGCAAAACTTTGATTTTTATTCTGGTTTTTAAAAAGCCATGTGGTGAGCGTAATGACATCATTCATTCATTTATTCATTCATTCATCAATCTTAATCAACTGGTCAGACTTATGGTGGTTCCGGAGCTTATCCCGGGTACGCTGGATGCTTTTGTCTTTAGTACTGCATGCGCAGGGCTGAAAGTGTATGAATCCGATGCATTTAATCTTGTGTAAAGAAATAAATGTGTACAGTAATTGACTTACTGTGTAAGGGTCTGTGTGTGGTTTAGTGTTTAGTCTGTAATTGTGGATGTAAGGCACTTATCTTTCTTCGGCTCTCAAACTGTTTTGGTTTATCTGGAGATAACACCATCATGTCACCCCACCTCATCCCTCACTCCCTCCCGTCTCCCTCCGTTTTTTTTTTTCTTTCCTTCTCCTATCCCCTCCATCAGTCTCATTCATAATTGATCTGGAGGGTCTTTTTTCTGCCGACACCATCAGAGTGTGTGGCGATGCACACACTCTCTCCTGTTACTGCATGCTTCGTCCTATAGCAGCAGGAAATGACTATCAATACAGACAGGAAGTGAGAGAGCAAGCACTGACCCTTAAGTTAAACCTTGTACCTTCAAATATAACAACAGACAGAAAGGCAGACACACACACACACACACACTTTTCAGTGAGACAAGGTATTTAAAGTGAAAGAATGTGGAAAACACCCCGTATTAAAGAAACACATTACAAAAGTTCAGGTTCATGACTCACACACCAGATTAATCAGAGATGTTAATAGAGTTGTTTTAGTGTACTGTATGTAGGCTGATGCCTGGCCCACAATACAGAATAATCAAGTCAGATTTCGGGCTGCTGTTTAAATGATCCCAGATAATTCTGTGGTGTAGCCTGTGTATAATCTGCATGTGTGATCTACTCAATTGCCCAAATAAAAAGAAATGATAAAAACCATTAAACATACTCTATATGTACAATTTAATATTTTATAGAACTGTTTTACATGAGATACAAACCTTAACTTGTATACAAATGACAGATAACCAATGACCTATCAACGGTATTTATAGAAAAATGTAACAAGCATGGCAATTCTTGAAAAAATTACTTTAAAAAATGTAGTAGCTTTCATATTAAACGTTGATGTGACAAATATTTCATTGGAGCTCAGAGTTTTGGACTGTATGTACTGTAGTTATGTATGTATTTAAAGAGCAACACTATACGGATTGGTTGTATTTGTTAGATTTCATCAGTTTGACTACAAAATTAGAAAATTTAATTTTGGCAGTTTTAAGATAGACAAGAAGTAAAAAAAATTGTAAACTGATTCTTTGAATGATAAGGGTGTTGAGATGAACCAATGGTAAAATATTATCTAAAAGATTGTTTTGGCTACTAACTGTAGCTCATACTACATAATCAATTACTGTGATTATTTTGTATGATTTTGCAGAATGCTATGACTTTATGTCCATGGCCATGTAAATATTTTAATATATTACTGTAGTAATATGTTGGTTGAACTTTACTAATGACGACCTCTTTCCTGAATATTTGGGTTAACCTTTGGGTAAAGAAAAGGAAAGAACACTTTCCAACTGGGTTTGACTAATGGTACTTAGTTATTAACCCAGTATAAGGATCTGTCAGAAACTTCCAAGCATTTTTGTAAGTCGCTCTGGATAAGGGCGTCTGCCAAGTGCCTAAAGGTGAATGGAAATGTACCTTTCAAAATGATAGCCAACTCATGCATTTATTGTGTTTGTAGTGAGTCGCCAGTAACAAATAGGAAAAAGACTCATGAGAAACATTAAAACAATGCCAAAACTTCACTTTACAGCATCATAGCCTCCTCTTAAAGTTTTGATTGATCACATTGGTAGTTAATTTCAGCACCATATTACAGCAGGTGTACTGTATAATATAAATTCCGACAAAAACAAACATGCTCCTCTAAGTTTATACCAGTTCAGAATGTCTCTGTTAAAGAACAGGGCATAGTGAAAATATCTAGACATCACAAGAGCAACAACTTTAAACTTTTTTTAATAAATATATATTAAATACTTATTACGATTAATTTTAGTTCAGTTTTTCATTTTAAATATGTGCAAGCTTTTTCATTGGCTAAATTCCACCTTGTGTGATTCACCTGTAATTTACTTGTAATTTCAAGGATATATGCTAGTTTCTCCCTGGATGGCTAGTGGTCTCTCTCTCTCTCTCTCTCTCTCTCTCTCTCTCTCTCTCTCTCTCTCTCTCTCTCTCGCCCTAAAGAAGAGTGTCCTGCTGGATTTCTGCATTGGGAAGCTGTTATAAGCTAAATGGGCTTCATCCCAGTGGGGGTCGTTAGTGAACAGCATAAATTAAGAGTGTCCTGGGATGGAGGTGTGTGTGTGTGTGTGTGTGTGTGTGTGTGTGTGTGTGTGTGTGTGTGTGTGTGTGTGTGTGTTTGTAGATTGTACAGAGAGACAGTAATCAAGAAGACAGGACCTCCCAGTCATGGCAGATGTTTTCACATCGTCTCTAGCAGTCAGGTACTCTGGCTTTTCTACTTTTTATCATGTGGAATAACACAAGATGAGAGGAGAGTAGACAGTGAGGAGAGATTCCCGAAAAGGGCTTTCAAGAGCTATTATAGTTCCTTTTACTCATATTCATCTCTTATTTTTCCAAATGGAAAACAAGACAAACTCAACACGTCAACTGCTGTCACACTCATCCAGCTTTGTCCAATCACTTTCACTTTCCTAGTTTTTCACCTCAAAAAGTAAAAAAAAAGTACTTTATTGTAAATACCACAGCTTTGTGGGGATTATTTATCTCCTGTCACACTTTAAATGTTGATAAAAGGCCCTTCTGTGGTACATAACAGCCTCATTTGTCCCTTCATTTAATATATTTTTTATATTTCTCAGGAGAAAACGCAGGGAAATACTTCACTCTCATCTCTTTGTAGTTCTTCTTTGTAGCTTTGACAGAGCAGTTTCTGTAATGAAAAGACACAGTGCTGTGTCTTAAAGGCCCTGTTTGAGGGAAATGCCTTGTGATGAGTCTTTCAACTAGGATCTGTCCATTTCATCACATCCTGTGTTTGGAGCATTAGACTAGGCACAGCGAGACACGCCTGCCACTTCATTTATTTCTCTTATTCGGTAAGAATTTGTTTAAACTTTACAATTATGGCTTTTGATAATGGCTTCCGTAGAGGATCTACTGTTGTGGAAATTATTTGTATTTGTAAAAAAATATAAATTTTGTATTTATGCAAATTATGCCTTTATACAAATATGAATGATTTAGCTGAAGGCAGCTCATCGGACCAGAGACTAGCTACAGAGCTGGTCACAAAAGGTTAGAAAGGGGAGATGTTACAGATGTCACATCCAAAAACATGTGTCTTACTCCCATTCATGCGCCATTCTATACAAGTTGGTAATCTGGTAAAAAAAATAATAATAATAATAATAAATTAAAATATATATATATATATATATATATATATATATATATATATATATATATATATATATATTTATTTATTTATTTATTTATTTATTTATTTATTTATTATTTATTATTTATTTTATTTTTATAAATTTTTTATTGTGTCTGTGAGATGTTTTCTGATTTCTATTGAGTTCTCTCCATATTGGCCTATAATTATTATTAGAATTTATTTTGCTGAATTCTGTTTTTATAGACCTTCATATTCATTTTATTTATTCTCTCTGATCTAGTGGCTAGTTTAAAAATGTGTTGGCTAAATATTAAAAGGCATTTCCCATGACAGAAAGAATATGCATTTGAGTCATCCTATAATTTAGGGTACAAAAAACAATGTTCTTTCTCCATATAACAAATAGAAGGTCAAGTTAATGCAGTTCTTCAGTGTAACATCTCTGCGAATTCCTCTGCAAGTAAAGCATAAACATTAACATTTTTTCTGACTGATTATGTACACTATTGCATAACATCATTGACATTTTCCCATTAAAACCATTACATTTATGTAAGTCATAACAGTATACATAACAATCAAACGTCAAATCAGATTTCAATTGACAGACAAAGACAATATCAATACAGATACACAATGACAATGAGCTTTATAGTGTGACAGACAGTATGTTTAATATGTTTTCCACAGTGAAGAATGATATCATTTTAT
>JAAGKR010003407.1:0-24165 GCA_011419295.1 Clarias macrocephalus | reverse complement strand
ATCACTCTGGAATAGGTTCAATCTGGATACTTCGGACCACATAACACTTTTCCATTGCTCTAAAGCCCACTTTTTATGCTTCCTAGCAAATTAAATTAGTTTTTTTTTTTTCATGATCAGCCTCAGTAGCAAGTTCAGTAACTTATGGACAAACAACAGTTTAGTACAAATCCTATAAGTTCTCATTACTTTATATGTGTGTAAATTCTCTTACGTGCACTATTGAACACTTTTTTTGAACAATTTTTACTGTCAACTCTTTATGATGCACATTCACCTAGCATTTAAGTTTATCCCCTTTCTGATTTTCTTTCCCCAACCGCATTTCTTACACAACGTTAAGGTTTTTATTATGCATTGGACATTTCTTTACCCAATTCCAGTAATTTCCACAGCCTTCCTAGTTGTTCTGAAGCAGTGACATTATTTTGGCCAGGCAGTATATATACAGTACATGTTTGCACCAGCATGTATGGATGTTTTTGTCTGCATCCATTTCTCATTTCCCAGATCTGTGTGTCTCTTCAGCCTGAGGTCCAGGTGCTGATCTGTTCTGGAGGTCAGCGGGTCAACGCAGAGAGACAGATCCTCTGGGACAGACTGCCACGGCCACTCACCAGTATGGTTCCTCTATCTATCCTTCCTTTCTCTCTCGTGCGTCCACTCTATCCTGTGCCTGAGGACTGCTGTCATGTGTCGTGACACTAAGAGGGGACAGCTATCGTCTCTAATCACCTTTCATCAGCTCTCATTGCTGCTGCCATGGGCTGACAGGCTGATGGAGCTAAGCCGTCTCCTCACATTATCCGTTAAAGGAAACTGATGCTCTTCTAACCTTCCCGAGGAAACCTAAATCTGGGCAGTTTCTCAGTTTTCGTTGTTGCTTCATTGCTGCGGGCAAACATGATCAAAATTTACCTGAATTATATACATTTCTATTTTACTACCTTAAGTGTAATTACTATGCAATATAATACAGATGCACAAATATACACTTAAAAAAAGAACGAAATTAAACCCTAGCCATATTTCCCTAGACTGTCTGTGAGGAGCTGTATAACACTTGTAATAGCAGCTGTTCACCAACATGCCTATAAAACCAATCCAGTGACATGTTAGACTACGACAGTCTCCACACACTCATGCACCCACACCCACACACTCCACGGTGTGCACGCAGGGCCAGCAAGGTTAATCGTCTGTCTGTCTTTATGGCACATTACTGCTCCAGACACTCTGTTAACAGTGAAGTGGGGGGGGGGGGGGGGGTCAGTCGTACATGTCTCTTTATGTTACAGCCCCAGGGTGACAGAGAGACAAACACACACTCTCACACACACTATTAGAGTTGAATCCATTTGTGATGAGGCATCACTCACAAGCAATCAGGGGACACCCTCGGTTCACCTCCATCTTAGTGTGTGTGCGGGTGCAAAGAGTAATTTGAATTAGATTTCTTATATTATTAAATTAATATGAGGTACAAACCGTGTACCATCAAAAATGATACTTTTTAAAGAGCAAAAAGTGGAGTTTTAAAAAAAAAAAAAAAACATTTTAGAGATTTCAGTGAAACCTTGTAACAGAGTGTGTCCATACTGAAGAAGACTTTAAGTGTCATTATTTCTAAGAATAGAAATTATATTGTCACTGTGGCTTACACCACAGCACTGTTTTATTCCGGTGATTTGTTTTATCTAACAGCAGGTTTTATTGGTTTATATTAACAAGTTCATTTTAACGTTGCTATTTCTATAGTAAGAGTTTATATGCGACAGGTGGCACTGTGCCTAAGTGGTTAGCAATGTCGCCTTGCATCTTATGCATCCAAGTTTAATTCCCACCTCAGGGTCTGTGTGCATGGAGTTTGCATGTTCTCCCCGTGCTTGGTGGGTTTCCTCCAGGTGCCCTGGTTTCCTCACACAGTCCAAACACACACAGACTAGCCTAATTGGTGTTCCCAAATTGCAGGTAGAGTGTGAATGGGGATGTGTTTGAGCCCTGTGATGGATTGGCACCTCGTCCTGGGTGTACCCCGCCTCATGCCCTAAGTCTCCTGGGATAGGCACCAGTCCCCCCACGACCCTAGACGATGAGTGAGTGAGTGAGTTTACACAGAGACTTGTATGGTGGACGAGCTGATTGAAAAATGTATAATTGTTAAATTCAAAGGTGGCTTTCTGGTTAACATGACAAGCTGGAATTTCTTTATCTTATTAACTGAGAGGAAGAAAGAGAGAGAGAAAGAAAGAATCAGAGAAAATGACAAGATTTCATGTAGGTACCAAACATACAGTAAACCGAGACAGATCGTCAAGATGAATTGTCAAATAATCAGTATTAAAAAAAATTAAGAATTAAATTATTAATATATGATTTTTATTAATGACATTTTTTTATTTAAATGTTCTATTTAATTAAAAAATATATATAATAAAATGTTACTTTATTTTTCTATTTAATTGAAACTTGCTTTGGTATAACAAGAATAATTATTCTACAGCCAATTAAAAAACAAGTTTAGTTTCAATTCAGATTTTGATTGTATCTTAAACGTTGTGACCCAAGGGCCCGATGAGAGAGACACTTAATCAGAATCTGTTCTGCCCTAGGTAGCTGCCACTTGATATACAAGTAACTTGAGAGGCAAAGTGAAAGAAAACAGAGTCTAGGAAAGAATGACTGGGACAAATATGGCTTGTCTGCCTTTAGCCCTTGACCCATAACTGCCCCTTCTCAGGAAGTGTCAATCCAAGACAATATTGAATGTGTCGTAAAGCAAGGAAGACTGTCTCCATCAACACTGAACACCCAGGGGGCCAAAAAAGCAGTGAAAGAGAATATGACTGTGTGTGTATGTGTGTGTGTGTGTGTGTGTGTGTGTGTGTGTGTGTGTGTGTGTGTGTGTGTGTGTGTGTGTGTGAGTGAGTGAGTGAGAGAGAGAGAGAGAGAGAGAGAGAGAGAGAGAGAGAGAGAGAGAGAGAAGGAGAGTGAAGGAGCAATAGGACAGATGCAAGGAAAGACCATTTTGTTTAAGAAAATTTATCTTTGGCAGCTACATTTGATCTTGTCATTTCCTCTGATGGCACTGACCTCTGTTTGATTAAAAAACCCTCATTAAGTCAGTAACGGATGGCGCTTCGTTTAGAGGAACTTTGCATATGCATCATTTGCCCTGTTTATGATGCATAAAGGCGGGGCTCGCTCCCCTCCCACCCCAAAGGCGGCCATATGGCCCCGCCCTCAGCCATAAAACCAAGGTTAATCCCCATTCTGTCATCTTCACTCCCCATCCATCACCATGGAAATGTTACCGCGGCAATGGGCCACTCCATCCTGCCTGAGATGCGGAGTGGGATGTTCGAGAGGCATCGCGCCATTGTCTCCCCAAGCAGCCATAAAGGGCATTTAAGGAGCCTGAGCAAAAGCTATGATCAGTGTGAGTGTCAGATATGCTTTGAGGTATGATAAGTGTGCCAGATCGCGGTGATATAAGATTCATTCATGAATTGGCATCAAGGTATGCAATGTGGACTGATTTCTATGAAGTGAAATTGGAGTTTGTACAAACTTTATAAAGATCTTGATTACATCCCCTGGGTGAGATGCACAATCTCTACTTATTCCTTTTCCTCCCATGTGTCTTCCCTCCTTCAGCTGTTTTTTCTCTCATGCGCTCTCTGTCAGCCGGACCGCTGTATCGACTAGCCATCAAATCTCCCATCTTTGCTGCAGGCCATTTCTCCCTGTCTCAGCACTCTCCACCTCCCCCTCCATTATACCTCATAATCTCATCTGAAAAGGCAAATGACCCTCTGAGAGACAGAGAGCAGGAGAAAAGGGAGGGAGGGAGGGGGGGGGGACATGGTTGCAAAAAGATGTTGCTTATCCTCATAAGGGGGTAAATTAAGGATTAAAAAGAAAATTCTGATGAAAAGAATATACGAGAGTATTAGTATGTGAGGGAAGGGAAAGGTGAAAGCAAAGAAAATCAGCACATTGAGGAAAAAGTTCAGAGGGATCCAGGGTATATGAGTGTGGAAAAGGACAGAGGGACAGAAAAAGCAAGGAATATAAAAGGTGAGTGTGTGCGAATAGGTGTGAATAGACCATGATATTATGTAGGAAATGCATTATTTTTGGAAACCTCACATAACCTTATTTCATGCATTAAAACATGAGGAAAATACGTAACTTAAAATAGCCCCATTTCATGTCTATTCGACCTCTCATTGACTATGACTTTGATATTAAGTTTATGATACTGTTGCATAGATTTTTAAAAAAGCAGAATTAAGGATGGTTTAGAGGCGGTGCAGGAGTGGTATATAACTGGTATATAACGGGTCATGTACAGTACAGTTCACTTTATAAAGCACATGACTTTTGTTGTGACAAAATCTCAAGCCAGATTAATTCATTCATCTTTATTAAGGGCTTTATCCTGGCCCGGGTTATGTTGGCTTCACGGACCATCCCGGGTCCACTCGGCACAGACTGGGTATACGCTCTGTAGGGATGTAATACAAACTAAATATCAACTTTATCTGTAACTGTTTAGTGTCCCAGCACTAGTTTTAAAAAATGGCATCAGTAACAACATAGTGTATAAAATCTGGCTCTGAACCTTCCTCGACCTCAGCTACATTATTCAAGTTAGTCTCAGCTACATGTTATTTTTGCATCATGTTTGCACCTGTCCATGATCTCTTCTAATAAATGTAGCTGATTGTATTTCCCCAAAACAAGCAAATGAATGAATCAAGAATGAATGAATGATAGCAAAACATCTGGATAATAATTTTTTTATTTATTATAAGTCCTTAATATCTTCTAAAGCTTACTTTGCATTTTAATAACATTTCATATGGAGTGCTCAAATGAATTCTCAAATCATAATGAGCTGTGTGTGGTTGTACAGTAAGACTGAGGACTACTAGGAACTTTGATAGTTTTCTGTCAATTTTGTTAATAACTGTGATAAAATATCTTAAAATCAGTGCAGTATGATGTATGAGCTACACGTTAGTGAACAATATGATTCACATTTAACATCTACATTTTGCCTTAGCTCCATCTTAACATTTTTTTATTATACAATGCTGTAGCTAATAATTTCAGAGCTGATCGGAGGCAAGCTATGATTTTGTGATTTGTAGCAAAAAATCATGAAAGTGAGAACTGGACTTACATAAAGTACAGTACATTTGTTTATTACCTATTTGCTGTTTTTTTTATCCCCAAAAAACACAGACATACAGTATATAGTTAATATTAACTCAGTTATTGTCCCCAAAGGGTTGATTATGAACCTCAGGCTTTTTTTTTTTTTTTTTTTTTGATCTCCCTGGAAAAAGGTATGCCACTTAAAAGTCCTCAAGATAGGATTTTTTATTTTATGGCTGTCATAAATCAGAAAATCATCAAATGTCTATGTAAAATATATGAGTGCCATCAACCAGCACTGTAGCATATACCATCTTAATTGATCCTGGGCACTTCTGCCAAACCATGGCTGGCTTAATGGTATTGTAAAAGCACTAATTTTAGAAACAAAATCATCAATACTTACATCTCTCTCTCTCTTTCTCTATCTCTTATAAAGTATATGCACATGTTCATCCAGGTATGTAAAATGCCTCACTAGACATACTCTAAGCCCATGCACTCTATACAACACACACACAGTGTCAGAAAAGACACCCATGTACATTCTACACACTCCACTGCATTGGAATGAACTGCATAATTTTTTTCTGCGTTAGGCATGTTATAGACGTTGTGTGAGACCTGCTGTGTTTGTTACACTAGTAATATTTTTCATTTTAATTGCGAAAATCATTGTATAACATCACATTTCACACAGGACAACAAGACAATATACAGTGCATATTTAAAGGTAAGGCTAGGGATATTTACACAAAATTTACTTGCCCGTTATAATAAAATGCATGACCACCTTTTCCTTCTTTCTTGCCTCCGTAATGCTCTGCTTCACAAACAGAGAAACCGAGCATAGATAACTATAAAAAGCAAAGAATCAGAAAGAGTCATCTCTCATCCTATCTATAGCAAAAACTCATTTACACAGTGAGACTGAAAGTGAAACTGAAAGTTTTCAGCTTTTTAATACAGAAAAGTGTTCATGGTTATACAGTATGCTTACAGAAATAACTTCTTTTGTGGATGTTATATCACAATAAATATAGTTATAAATGGAAAAAATAGTACAGCTGGTACCTTCAACACTTATAATATTCTTCCTGTTAAACTCCAAAATGAACCTTGCTTTTTGTCCCTTATTTTATACGTTCCATTTTTGTTGCTTTTCAAAAACAGCTTTTATGAAACTCAAGGTACGTTTTTATTTTTTTATTTTTTATTTTTAAGTAGTTTTAACCTGTTCAAACTTTCCTGGAATCTCCATGCTGCAGCACATTCTCATAATAGTACTTAGTTATGAGACTATACATTCTATGAGCAGTTTCACTGCAACATGAGAAACATCCGTTTTGGCAGTTTTGAGTTTTTAACTTTTTTTAAATTATTATTTATTAAAAATAATATGTGTAATACATGTTTTCTGCCATGGGGAAAAAAAGTGATTCTGCATATAACAACTTTATACACTGCAAAATTCCCAGTGTTGATTTAACACCCCAAGTGTTTATATATGACCTAATGGTCACGAATGTACTCTGAAAGTGTTAAATCAACACTCTGGGTGTTAATTCAAGACTAAAGATTTTGCTGTGTATACACCTAAAATTGTTAAATGTATGGATACGTTCAGTTTCTTGCTTACAAACATCTAAAATTGAGGAACTGTTACAGTTAGACCTTAATGCTTAGTCATTAATGATAAATCATAAAAGTAATTATGCTTTGTTTAATGGTGAGACAGGTTGTGACTCTAATCAGAGCGAACTTGAATTGACCTTGAAGCAGAAAATAAAAACATTCAGTACTTTCCTGAGCAATCATCTTTAAATGTTGTATCCATCTTTTTTAACAAGCCATAAGACCAGAGAGTTTAAATAAACCATAAAATCAGTGAATCCCTCTTATAGATAACAGTCTCATACAATGTCAGAATTTACATAAACAAATCTTTTTTGTTAATCTTTTTAAATTTTTTTAGTAAAAGTTCTTTACATAGTGGTGCAGTATGATAGAGTATTATCCATGTAGCCCAGTCCAGCACCAAAGAAACAATCTCTAGATGTCAAAGTGGCTTAGAAGATCAACAAAAATGATCTTAAAGAGAAAATTGTGTAAACGGTTCCTTTAATCCCCTGATCTATGTTTGTCTACACACTGTTAGTCCACTTGAGAGTTAACTATTTGAAAAACACTGTAATTAACATGAACCAAATTACACACACACACACACACACACACACACACACACACACACACACACACACACACACACACACACACACACACACACACACACACACACACACTCTCTCTCTCTCTCTCACACACACACACACACACACACCTACACAATCACACATGCACTCATTGGCTTCCAGGCACTTGCCCGTTGCTTAACAGCCCACTTGAGATTCCGCCACTTCGACATCACAGTAATTAATCCATCAAGCAGAGACACAGTGGGATGATCAAGTGGAATCAAAGATTGTCTTAACCTTTGACCCATGTGCCTCAGACGCCATTGACAAGAAGGTGGCGTGCCTGAGTAAACCTCCCTCCTCCATCGCTGCTCCTCTTTCACTCTCTTCATCTCTCTCTTCCGATTGCTGCCTGTGACACTCTGATCAATTCCCCATCAAATCCTAATGCAGCGGTTTAACTCAAGTGTGGCATCTTAATTAGGGCGATAACTGCGCACTGTCAGGGTCATTGACTATGCCTGCCGTCGACCAATGACTCTCATCGACAGGCTGCCAACCGCCAAAGCACAAGCGGGATGATGCAGAAGGGAGGGGTGCTGGCCGGAGACAAAATGGGAGACAAGAAGACACAAGACACAAAAAGATAGATCGGGAACACAGCGACAATGAATAAAGGGACTGAAAGAAAAATGTGTGTGCAATGGTGCAGATTAATTAATCAGTTAATTTGGATGATACAGTGAAATCTGAATCAGGATATCAGTGATACAGTGATATCTCTAAATTCATTCACAGTCGCTGAAGTTTTTTTCTGAAGCAGCATCTAAACTGCTAAATTTCCTGAAACTTATCCACACATATTCAAAGCCAAAAATCAGTTATAATATTAGTTCAATATTCTTGCCTTTATCCTAATAATTTCTCATTCCTAGACAGTTAAGTGAGAGCAGTGACAATTTAATACAGAAATTGTCCATATTTGTATTCAGAACTTAAACGTAACTGAATTTCAAATGCTTAACTTCATCTTCCTTTCCTTGTTTTGCATGGAAAGGTTTCATTTAAAAGGTACATGAGGCTGGTTCCAATTAAATATTTTAGATGAAATAGATAAGAATGATCTTATCCATTGTACAATGCATGAGTAGTATAGTGACTTTATTTTTAATCAGCGTCCTATAATTGGCGGCCAGGTGGCGTAGTGGTTAGCACTGTCCCCTTGCACCTCCAGGTTCCGGGTTCGATTCCCACCTTGGGTCTGTGCATGTAGTTTTCCACGTGCTTGGTGGGTTTCCTCCGGGTGCCCCCACCATCCAAAGACGTGCAGATTAAGCTAATTGGCATTCTCAAATTGCCCGTGGTGTGTAATTGTGACTGTGTGTTTGTGTGTGCCATGTGATGGATTGGCACCCTGTCCAGGGTATATCCCACCTTGTGTCCTAAGTCTCCTTGGACACACTCCAAGCTCCAAGTACCCCAACCCTGTATGCAAGATGAAGGGAGTGAACATCCTATAAAACAGCTCTCAATGTCTATTTTATATTGTTCTGAAGTAATAAACCAGGTCAAGGTCTCATCTCATGCTATTTGATCAACCAGTGTACCACTCACAAGCAAGTCACTAGAGACCTAGAGAGAAAGTGATCCCAGACAGAAGGGAAAGAGATGTCAGATAGAAGCGAGATCCCAGATCCCCTTTTGCTGTTTTATAACAAACAGATGAAGTGGTTGAGGTATGTATATTTAAATATCCTCATGCCACCCCTGTATGGTTCAAGAATCAGGACAGCTGAGAAAAAGCTTCTATTTTTCCATCTTTTTTTCATGTCACACAGCCACACACACAGTCACACATGTCACACAGCCTCATGTAAGTGTGATGGCAAGAGAGAGATATTTCCTCTTTTATGTGACAAATAAAGAAATCAATAAATCATTGTGAACTTTGACAGGTTGTGGCAAGGCAACCCATTTGTCATTGAGTATTTATGAAGTTGTCGCCGGCCCCACCACCCTCCTCCTCACTCTAAAATATTTACACATGTGCATGTGCCGAGCGCACTGGACTACCAAGAGGCACTGAGGCAGAGAGGGGGGGAGGAGGGAGTTCAGTTGCCAAGTGTGCCAAACAGCCTGAGGCTTTTTCCTCTAGGGCTCCTAACGCACATTACCCACTTCACACAACATAGGCCACAGTGCAGCACCTGGCTCTGTAGCGTATTAGAGGCAATGCAGTTTTCAGATCCCCTCGCTCTCTTTATTTGCCTCCAGGGGAGAGAGAAAAATCGCCTAGTCAAGAGCGTCAAATGGAATTCCTGGAGGGATAAAATGCCTGTCTTGATCAGGGTCTGTCTTGAATAGGGTTTTTTTATTTTTACTTGTTAGCTTTTAATCAGTAAAAAAATAAGGCAGTCCACATTTCTTCCCGCTTATTTCGCATTTACTTTTAAAAACACTGAAAAAACAACACATGGTCAGGTACTTGGTCGGGGTTACTTTACCACAACGACTGCATCAGTGTGGCATGGCAAGGACGCAATCGACCTGTACAATTGCTGAGGTGTTATGGACGTCTAGTTTGCTTTGATATTAGCCTTGGGTGAAGGGTGAGGGGTTTGTCATCTTTCCTCTTGACAATATCCTGTTGATTCTTTATGGGCTTCAGGTCAGGTGAGTTGGCTGGCCAAGTAAACACAGTACCATCATGGCAGGCAGGCTTCTCCATGAACCTTGTCAGCAGATATCAGCATGAAGTGCTGTAAAAATGGCTATATAGAATTTGGACCTGATAAAACACATTGGATCAGCAGAGGACATTACATCCCCAAATCATCACTGACTGTCGAAACTTCATATTGGACCTTAAGCAAATGTGATTCTGTGATTCTCCCTCTTCCTTTAGGCTCCGCAACTCTTGAGTCAGGTTTCGATTTGCTCCTCAGGTCTGTGTGCATGGAGCTTGCATGGTCCCCCTGTGCTTAGAAATTGTCTATGGTTTGTGAGTGTCTAACTGGGCTCCAACCTTCCATTGACCGTGAACAGGACAGGTTTTATAGAGAATGAATGAGTCAGTGATTTAAATAAAAGAGTAAAGAAGACTTTAGACCCTTGAGCAATGGTCTAGTTACTGGTCCCCTCCTTAGTCCAAGGAAGATCGTTCTGATGCTGTCTCTGGTTTAGGAGTAGCTTGATACTAGGTTGTAGCTCATTTCCTGAAGATGTCTGGCATGGTGGCTCTTGATGAACTGACTCCAGCCTCACTCCACTCCTTGTAAAGCTCTCCTAATTTTGAAATCAACTTGTTCTTAAGGTTGAGGTCATATCTGTTGCTTGCTTTTCTTTTCCCTTCCAGTAAACATTTCTTCCCAGGCTTTCATTAATGACCTTCTGTGACTTTCCCCTCCTTGTGAGGGGAGCTGATGATCATCTTCTGGACAACTGTCAAGTCAGCAGTCTTCTCATGCATGTAATGAACTAGACCAAGAGATATGCAGTATTTGTACTGTATGGATAGTAATTCAAACTCAAAAAGGAATATTTTGAGATGCTGGATTTTTGATTTTTCATGAACTATAAGGGCTTGAAATATTTGACTTGATGTGTAAGGAATCCTGGCTATACAACAGGTTCATTTTTTGCAAATCAAAAAAAGTTTTCCATAACATTCAAAATTCTTTGAGATATACTACAGTATATACGACTAGTCAAATGTTAAACACCATGTGATGTACAACATCTTCTAATTCCATGTGCTTTCCTGATTTTTTAGTTCTTTCTACCTTATAAAACAATGCTGAAGACATTCAAAATATGCAATAATCTCCTTTGAACAGTTGATATTGAGATGTTTAAAGCCTTTGTAACTGCTCTAATCTGAGGTTTTGTTATTTTTAGATTTAATATATATATCCTTAATAAACTTAAATCAAATCTACAGTAGGTGCATTTTAGGGCAGTGAGGAGTTCAGCTACTGAACAGAAGATTATACTGTAAGTTCTGTCAAGCTGCCATTGATGGAACGTGGGTAAGACATGTATGCCAAGGCTGAGGCACATTTATGTAGTACATACTTTTTTATATGTATTTTGTTTTAATAATTTGTAATTCATTATTTTTTAAATTAGTTAATAATTTTCATAAACATTCTGGAGTACATGTAGTTCTATACACTATGTAAATCTAGATACTAGATTTTTATGACAATCAATGCATCCGTAGACAAAAAGAGTAAATAATTTAGCCCTTTCACTTTACCTCACAGGACCCGTGATCAGATCCTTGCTTACATTCTTACTGGCTTACTCTTATACCTACATGCCTGTCCTACTACTACTAATTACTCCTGTAATTATGTAATATATTCAGTTGTTGTACAATATGATCTAATGCATTTATGGGATTAGACATTAAAGTGTCATTTTCAGGAGATGCTGAATTATGGGATGTTGCTAAGACAGCTAATAAAAAATAAAATAAATAAAAACCTTTCACAACAAACACCCTTCATGAACTGTTAAGAAACTTATCCCAGGAACTCAATGAAGACTTTTATGCACAACAAAAATCGGCAACCTTGGGAGCATGCGGTGTGTGGAAGGTATCGGTGTGAGCCTTTGATGAGGGGGAGCATTCAAAGACATGGTTTTTACAACAAAAAAAAAAAGGAGAGGTATAAAAGATGGCTTCGACAACAAAAGAGAAGCTGGATAAACAAACTGGTAGAGAGAGAGACAGAGAGAGAGAGACAGAGAGAGTTGGGGAGGGCAATGCTGAGATTTAAACCCATTCTGTCTATGGCTCCACTGGGTAATGAGCTGACTAAGCAGAGACATGAGAGAGAGAGAGAGAGAGAGAGAGAGAGAGAGAGAGTCTGAATTTCACCCTTACAGTAGTGTTCATTATGAACCATCCTGAAAGAGACATTTCCTTTGAAATCTAACAAACAGCCACCGTTTAAAGGCTCATTTTCTGACAATTTTTGTTAATAGATATTTTAGAAATGTCTTCTGTTTTATAAAACTCTCCCCATATGTCCCATGCCCATTGCATTTCTATTGATGCAGCCATCATCTCATTTTCTCTGTTAGCATTCATTACAACTTATCCTATTCTCCCCGCCAATCTGTTCTGTGCTTTCCCCCTCACACACTATCCTCCTCATCGCTCATATCAATTTCACACTAGTGTGTCGCTCCACATCACTCCATTGACCCGATGACCTCTTCTTCTATCCTGACTCTTATCTCTCGCGTCACATTCTCCCCATAACCATACCCTTCTGACCACTTAGATCTCTTTAAAAAATACACAAACCATCTATAAGAGTCCGGCAACAGAACAGCAAAAGTGCTATAAATCTTTGTATGACAACTATTTCTTAAGTGTAGCACTTTTGCACTTGAAAAATTCTTGTAAAATCATTAAACCTAAATGGTGTGCATTAATCTTTTTTTTTTTCTTTTTTTTTTAAAGCCTTGAGAAAAGTAGTCAGACTTTCTTTTAGGGTTATTTTTCCTCCTTCATTCATATAAACCTTGGGTTGAATGGTTAATCCTGTATTCCAAGGGTTTACCAAATTTAACATAATTTCATTTTAATATGAATATTGTGCTCAGATCACCAGTAACATGAATTAGCTTAAATTATTGCATCCTTTTAAAAGTAAATATATTAATGAAAAGTAGCACATGCTTGTTTTTTTGCTAGATTTTTTTTTTTGTTTGTTTGTTATCTGGCACATTTGGCGACTGGAGATATATCCATTGTTTCTATTACAGTTATTTAAGGAGTCTGGTTGCCAGCTCGATGCCTGAGTGTCATTCACACACTACAGGCAAGTTTTTAATGACATTAGTCTAATCTGTGGGAGGAAACTGGAATACACAGCTGTAAACCCTTTAAGCACAGGGAGAACATGCAAACTCCATGCGCACAGACCCGAGGTGGGAATCGATCCCGGACCCTGGAGGTGTGAGGACACAGTTCTAAACCACCTGTTTTTAGATTAGGCCACTGTTAATGGTAAAGTCTCAAACTGCACTAACTTGTACGGCAGGGTTTATTATAGGGGAGCACCAGGCTAGTTTTCATGTTATTTAGCATGGTCGAGTGTGGTTTGGGACGTCTACATTCATAGTGACGGCTGTCAGCACTGGTGCGCACTCGGTTTCTAGTACAGTACTACTTTGTCTGCATCCTTGGCATAGGACCCAAAGAGGCCACAAAAACGGGAGAAAAATAGATGGAGTCCATAAATTGATGATAATTATTTGTTTTAGTTTTATTGGTAATTAAACCCACCTGATAGGATTGAGAAGGAAACACTGAGAAAGAAAAGGGTATGTCAACTGTGCTGGTGATTTGACACATATTGATGTATTTGCCTTTTACCGTTGTTTAAATTGTTACTGGAGTGGAGTACAACTGCATTAAAAATGCAAGAGTTTTAATATACAAGCAACTTAAGGAAAAATGTCAATATGGTTGTGATTCTTGGAAAACACAGGATGTTATGTGTTGAAACAAAGCCAATGACCTTTGGGTTTTGTCTTTAAAGTCACAGCTGCGTAAGTTTGACTACAGCTCCCTCTTCTGACCACAGCAGCACACTGCACATCCTGGACAGGGTGCAAATCCATCACAGGGCACACACACACACACAAACATTCACATGCACACACTACAGATGGAAACCCGGAGTACACGGAGGAAACCCACCAAGCACGTGGAGAACATGCAAACTCCATACACACAGACCCAAGGCGGGAATCGAACCCGGACCCTGGAGATGCAAGGGGACAGTGCTAACCACTGAAGCTCTAATACATGACACACTTAAATGAACAACAACAACAACAATAATAATTATAATAACATCAATAATAATAATAATAAGAAGAAGAAGAAGAAGAAGAACAGAATGTTGACATGCATTTTTATGCACAATGGCTGTTATTTTACTTTTACGAACTGCTGATCTCCCAAGAACAGCTTCGAGGGTACAAAAACAGCAGCAACAAACAACCTATAATTAGTTTTGCAAATGAATTTGGCTTATCAATAAGAGAAGTCTGATGAAAACATTCCGGCCGGTCGATAAGATAAAAAGACTTAAATAACCATCATCACAATCAACATAAGCAGAAAAGCATTTCAGAATGCACAGCATGTAAAACCATGAAGTGGATGACCTGCTGTACAAGAGCCGAAAACAACAGCAAGTTTCTCTTCTGTCAGTCGAGACCACTCTTTTTATTTGCATGCTGGTCATGTGACCACTTCCATTTCTGACGTAAAGTTTTATATGTTCCTTAGTAAAGAGTTTTAGCCGTTAAGCTTTATTAGTGGATTTAATTCTACCTGTCGGTTGTCATGGAAATGATATATGCACTATAGACCAGTCATGTACATCAGATTTTGAACACCACAGTAGACATCCAAAGATGTGATCTTTTATGATATTGTGCATCCAAATAAATAAATAGAAACAGAGTCCAGAAAGAATCAGCTTGTGACACACACAGGCAGGTATACACACACTTCCTGAATGTATTCAAGAAAAAGGAAAGTGAGACCAGTGTATTCATGCACATTTTATGTGAGTCATCAGTAAAAACACAAAGCACCCAGAGTTCCATATCAGTCTGTTCGCTATTCTGTCTCAGAGTTATGAGAAACCAAGTATGATACTGTACCAAATTTATGAGCAGGAACATTAATATATATTAATTAACATTATTGATCATGTTACAGTGTGCATAGAAAACGTTGCACTATGTGGTATTGCAATGTAAGCATTTGTTTATTTGTCTGATTGTGTGTTTTTGTTATTTATTCCTGAGACTGGACAGCATTACCTCTAAATTATGAAGCAGTCCTCTTTCTCTTCCTCAGAAAAAAAAAATAACATCTGTCTAGCAAATGGAAAGCTTAGTGAGTCTGTATAATTTATGGTAAAAGCCTCCAGAGTATGGCATAAAATATATATGCAGAAAGACGAACAAAGAGAGAAGGAGAATGGGGCCGAGGTTAAGGGTGTGTTAGTGTGTGTGGAAATGAAAAAATCGACACAAGTTGTGGACATCTACAAAAAAAATATCCAGAATTTCAAGGCAGAAATACATTAACACTCAGTCATTGTAAAAGCCAGTGTTTTACATTAAAGAGGAAACGTTGTCATGGTAGGTATGTCATGGTAGGTAAGTAGGTATCTTGTATCAACACTTGGAAAAAGTAAAAAAAAATAAAATAAAGAACATAATTAAATTTGATGCTGTAAGGGTAAATATTACTCATAATTTAAATAGTAAATTAAAAAAGAAATAAGAATTCATGTAAAAAAAATTACAAAGATTTTCTTTTCTTTTAAAATGTTAATGAAATATGCTTTATGCATCGAATACCACAACAACAACAACAACAACAACAACAACAGAACATTTGATATGGTAATATGTTTTCTTATGGTGTGTCTGGTAATGGAACTTTGAAGCATAAAATGAACACACCTGTTTCAATGCTGTATTAAACTAATGTACTAAAAACTAAATACCAAATGCTAATAATGACTGAATATAAACTTCTTTCATATTTTCCTCTGCATGGAAATTGAAATCAATTACCAACCTGATTTTCACTGTTATACTTCAGTTATGACACGCTAACCTCAACCAAAGACGGTAAAAACTTTAAGAACAACAGAGAAAAAAGTTCTGTTTGTTTGTTTAATTGATTAATGGATTGATTTTTTTAAATTCTGAAGTGTATTCTGGTCCAGACTTTACACCTTGTTACACAAGTTCTCTGAACAGCACTGAACTTCAATAAAAGTGTTGTTAAATTTATCACATATAGATTTAGAGCTGCACCCCATGGTATACTTCATTCGTACTGGGAAAAATCCACCTGACAAAAGACAGACAGGATTTTAGTTAATTTAATTTGCAAAAGAGTATTAATCAGTAGTCAGTGCATTCGAGTTAGATGAATGCAAGCCTGCACCCAGTGCATTAGGATAAAAAATAAAAAAATTTAAACAAACAGAGGAAACTAACCTTTGATTGTCAAACATTGATCTTGATTCCCCACACATGAAATGACAGAGTTGCACAATAGGTCTGAGGTGCTATTGCAGGTCAGACATTTCAGACCATTTGGTCTGGTGTCTAGTTCTATGGAAAAAAAAGACCTGTTCGCTTAATCATTTATTAGACAAGAAAGGGGGAAAATTAATCGCTCAAAATTACTCATGAACGATCTTGTCTGCATTTTTCAAGACATTGTCCAGATGAGGTATATTTTTTTTAGCACATGGACTTAAAAACTAATACCACCAAAAGTGGTCATCAGTAATTATTGTTCAATAGAAAATAATAATAGAAATTCCTCTTACCAGGGATGGTAATGCTGTTGCAGTTATCAGTTTCACAACAGGAAAAGTTCACTGAGCCATTTGCCACTCCAATATTAGCTGAGTATAATGTATCTGTGCCAGCTATTTCCAAGTGATCGCATTTGTCTCTTTCAATACATTCACGTTTTAATCCAGTCTCATTCTTATACATTTCTATAAAAATACAATTTTGCATGTTTCCATGATAGAGTTTAGAATTAATTTATTACGTTGTATGCTCCACAGCCTACTTCAACAAAAAAAAAAAAAAAAATATATATATATATATATATATATATATATATATATATATATATAGCTTGACACTAAAACCAGGTTTCCAGGTTTACCTGAAGAATAAATTCTGTATCCTGCAGAAAAACATAATTCATCTGGCTCACACTGTTGTATATGTGTGTCGTTACACTGATCTGATTCACTTTTGCATGTCAAACACTGCAGCATAGACACTAGGGCAAATAAGCAAATTAAGCAGAACCAAGGTATTAATACAAAAATTGCTTATTATCATTTACATAAAATAACAGTTAAATTAGAATTAATAGTGCAATAATAATAATAATAATAATAATAACAATAATAATAATAATAATACAGCTCTTATTATTATTATTATTATTATTATTATTATTATTATTATTATTATTATTATTATTATTATTGATGACATTAACGATAGATAAATAAAATGAAAACCAAAGAACAACTTTTTTCAAATTTACCTGAATAGAAAAAGAAAGAAAAAAGGTATAAGGCCAGGAGCAGCTTCATCTTAATGAGTAGATACCATAATGGTCAGAAGAGTATAGAATCGGGCCTCTGTGGTAAAAGCGCTCGCCCTATCATACGGAGATCGCCGGGTTCAAATCCCGGGTGGTGCTGTAACCTCTCGCAGCCGGAGGTCTAGAGAGAGCTGATTGGCCGTGATAGTCTTCGACCCTCCCGGCTGAGTGGTAGTAGTAGCCTTAATGTGGGAGCCCCCTAGTGACGGGGAGGAATTGGACACGACTAAATTAGGGAGAAAATCTGGGAAAAATCAAAAAAAAAAAAAAAAAAGATGATAGAATCTGTAAAAAAAAAAAGATAACTGGTCATGAAGTCTGGTTTTATTTAACTTACATATCACAGAAATAGTTAGCTATTTACTTTGTAAAAAATAAATTAGATCTAGATTTAAGTTCTTAGTTCTAGATTTTTAGTAATTAGTTCTTTTTTTAATCTCTATTAATAAGAAACGTAGACCTTTGGTTGCAGTACATTTTAAGTCAACTTTGATGATATCAAGTATAAACAATGCAATTAATATTTCAGATTAAATGAAGTTGGACTTCTGGGGAAAACAGCTGATCTGTTCACTTTTATAAATGTGGGAGAGCTAAAAGTCATACTGCAGTCAAAGAATAGACAAGTAGATGGGCTGATGGATAGACAGACAGAAAAAAAGACAGATAGGCAAACATGGACAACTACAGTATTTGACATTGTACAATATAATTTTAATGTACATTATGAGAAGTAAATGTGCAATATGTTGATCATGTGCAACTCTACATGACCACATACAGATGAAACTGTGCATGTTGTTCGGAAAGATGACGGACAGGTAGCACCTGTGCAGTGGCAGCTTAACAAAAATGTTGGTGATGGTACAGGCAAAGGTGGATACCAAAAATTTATTTATTTTTAATAAAATGAACGAAGAGTAGCTGTACTTAATTTTGGTAAATACACCATGACTGATCTTGTCATGACTGTTAAAGAGGTAATGAGTATATTGTCTATTGTGGAATGACTGGGTTTATTATTTTTTTTAGGATCAGTTGTTATACAGTATGTTGAGCTTTATGAACTGCCATAGAATGAATAGTGTTTGTTGTGCAGTCTTGAGGATGCTGAATTTGAACACAGGTAATTTTTTTCACAGGTGCTTTTGGTTGGCAGTCGGAGGGATGTTTCAGTCAACCAGCGTTTACAATGGCTTATGGGAACATGTTGACTCCCATAACTACTTGACTCCTGTAGGTAGTTATGGGAGAGAAGATGTCATGCTGATAAAAATAAATAAATAAATAAATAAATAAATAAATAAATAAATAAATAAATAAATAAATAAAATAAAAAGATGTACTGTACTGAGATGTACTAAGAAAAAAAATTGTTGTCTGTAGTTGTGTTAAGTTGTCCTTTTGGAGAATAAGCACAAGGTTAAAAACTTATTATTATTATTATTATTATTATTATTATTATTGTTGTTGTTGTTGTTGTTGTTGTTGTTGTTATTATTATTACTACAGTATAATTATTATTAAACAATTGATACCTGATCAAATAAAAAAAAACTTGTTTCATATAATGCCTTGGAATGTTTTACGGTACAACAGCAACACTAACTAATCCATAAGACAAATAATTTTACATTATAAAGCATTGAGAATCAAGCCTGTATTTATCATAAACAAATCTTTACAGGATTTTTTTATTTTAGTTTAGTTTACTCATTCACACTCAGATGCCAACTTTAAAATTGATTTTGAAACCAGAAAAAGCACTGAAAAGTTTATTTCTTGATAGGTCCACAAGTTCTGAAAGGCTCACAACAGAATTTAAAAATCATTCTTTTGGTGATTCTTTAAAGAATATAATACATAATTTAATTGAAATTACACCCCTCAATATACACTGGCACAATTCATTATTATTACATTCATCCCCAAGCTCGGAAAAGATTGTTAGATAAGAGGTCAGTAACACTGCTAACTACTAACTACTGTATTTATAAATTACTGTATTAACAGATATTTAGGGCTCCCCGACCTATAGATGGCATCAGTGAAATAACATTTCCAACAAAAATTACATCTCCACACAGTAGCTTTTGTTTGGTGCCTGATTGCTGAGTTATAATAAAAGTTTCATAAGTGAGGATTGTATTTTGTTTCTTGATTTTTCTAAAGCTTAAGATAAATTCAAACACAATTTCAGACAATGAAACTACAGTATATAGATGTGGGATTGTCAGAATCAATTCTTAGGGAAGGGAATCGATAGTGATATGTACAGTACAGTATCTTTATCCAAAAATGCATCTTCTAGATTTGTAATTAACAAAATCATTAAACAGGGCTGCCTAATTTTTCCATTATGAGAAATTGTAATTGTAAAATAATTTTATATATTTCTCCAATATAATTTTATTATATATTATATAATATTATATATATATATATATATATATATATATTTTTTTTTATATATATAATTTTATTATTTTTTTTATATTAATTTTATAGCTCCAACAGAGATGTTGTCTATTCATAGTCAGAACTCAGACTTTGGAGAATTATCAGTTCTAGTTCGCTATTATCAGTCCAGTACTATACAACATTTAAGTTTCATCTAAGCTCACCTGCTGGGTTTTTTTTGTTGTTGTTGTTGTTGTTATATTTATTTGCTATATGTTCATATGTTCATATATTTCGCAAAAGTTAGTGAATAGTGACTATATGACTATATGCGACTACTATGTAATTTTTTTTTACAGGACTCTTGAAAGTTATTTCCAATCCACAAGTTTAAGTTTTTAGATTGTAACTGTAATTACTTTATAATGTAAGTGCATAGCAGGAGTATATCTGCCTTTCAAGCAGAAGCCCAGAATGTAACTTCCAGCCAAATCAGTTGCACAATGTTTTTGCACAATCTTAGTGCTGGTCACAAGCCTGGATAAAATGGGAGGGTTGTGTCAGGAAGGGTATCTGGCCAAATAAAATATGTAGCTTATATAACTTATATGTACCAAGTTAAACTTGTGTGGCAATATAAGACAATGTAAATGTTTTTATTTTTATTGCATAAACGTACACAAAAATGCTTAAAACTCATAAATTATGTTATTTTTAGAATATATTGCTAATATGCTATAATTTCAGTGTACACTTTGTACATTTTGCTAAATTATACTTCACATTCTGCAAGTATATTTTCAGAATAGTGTACAATGTTTTGTTTTTGTTAATGTTTACCATGAAAAATAAACTTACAAATTTATTTATGAATAGTATGAATAGTATGAATTAAACTTTTAGAAAATATTCATTATTTATTGAATAAATACCAATACAATCACCAAGCTAATGTCAGGAAAGATGCATGTGTGATGAAACTAAACTTTAATGTATTTAGCAAGGTCAGAAATGTGCCCACAACATAGAATAGGACGTATATGGTTACACTTACTCTTGCAGAATTCTTACAACAATAAACTTTCCCTTTATAATGGTCAGGGTTTTTTTTTTTCTATTCAGTATGTCAAATACAGATCAACAAACATAGTACAAATTATGGTTGTACGGTACACAGACAGAAGTAGCTTCATCATAATGAGCGGATGCTGACTGAAATCTAATAAATATTAAAAGTCTCACTGTAGAATTTGAAACTCCCAATTGTTTGAAAATGGTTTTATACCCCTTTCAATCCCTTTATAACCGGATTGATGTGCAGCAAAAATTGTATCTGACCATTGCTTATGTCTTTCTCTCTTGGCATTGTGTTAACATACACCTAAATGCTCCAATCTGCTGATAATCAGTTAACCAAGGTATGATGATTAGCAGCACCTGGCTGCAACTTAAATTATGAGGAAGAAGTGAAGGGGTACTTATAGTATTACCCACATGTTTTTTTTTTTCTTTTTGGCTTAATTTTTTTGTTAAGTAATACTAAGGCCTATTATGATTTTTATTATGTTTTTACAGAAAGACATATAGAATTAAAAGGGGGGGGGTACAAATTTTTACACATGACTGTAATCATTTTGACAATTAAACACACAACCACTTACAATCAACTTTAGAGTTTATTTATGTGACTTTTATGTGAACACAAAAAAAATAAATAAATAAAATAGCCACAGCAGAAACAGAGAGGAGCTCATCACACATCTGTAAACTAGAGAAGTAAAGGCAACAGAGAAGTAGTATTAATTATTTAAAAAATAATAAAATTTAGTAGAAATCCAGATTATATTGATGCTAGTAAAATCTCCGCAGATTGTATAATTGAGCTAAACTCATTCTTTTATACACTGGCAGATGCCAACTCGTTCTTTGCTCTTGTTTGTTTGTGTGACACAGTGGCTTTATACAGTAGATAATAAAGAGGGGCACATTTTTTTATTATTTAACTTACAGCAAGAATTTTGCATTCTTAATGTTCAAAGAAAACCACATGATCTTCAGCATGATTTGAATAATGACACACACACACACACACACACACACACACACACACACACACACACACACACACACACACAGTGTATGACAGATTGAGATATCATATTTAATTTCCTGAGATTTATTTATTTTAATTATTATATATGTAATTAAACATATATATGTGTGCAATTATAATACCTAGATTTTTGTTTAAAAACACACATTTTTCTAGTAAAGAAAAACATTGAAACATATGGCTGATAGGTGTTTTACATGTGAAACACATTCATACATACACAAGGCATATGGCTGTCTTCTTTTCACATGTGAAACCATTTTGAAGCTGAAAAATAGGAAACCTCTATTAGAGTTTCTGTAGAAACAAGTGTTATGAATCAGAGGAAGACAGGCATGCACTGTGTGAGGAAAAAATGGTTTTCTAACATACATTGTCTTGTGAAAAGAAGAAACGCTTCTTCTCAAGAACAGAGTAAAGAGGAAGTAATTTCTCATTAAAGTTTCTTGTAGAAAACCGCTTCTGCTTGTGTGCCGTGCCACATCACACCACTCCAGTATGCATTATTATTGTATAACAGCATCACAGAGTGTAAATTCCTCACATATTGCAGTAATTCATTGTCAGTCTGCACTTGTCTTTAAACTCAAGATTTAAACTCACAGTCAATATTTAAATTTGTATCAGTGTTAGATTTACATAAACTGTATTATTTCTGTGTATTATTATGTTCCTGTCATTGCTGCTGTTCCAGTGGGCCAGGTCAGAACACTGAGCCTTTATTTTGAAATGCTGAAAAAAATTATTAATAACTGACCACCAAGGAAAAAACTGGAACAGATACAAACACACAGAAAGACTTTTGCAATCAGTCTGCTTTCTGTGTAAGTAAAAATGTATTAAAACAGTAAAAATATGCTACAGTATAAATAGTACAGTAAATAACATAAGCTTTAAAGTTAGAAGACATGGTGCAATATTACAGTATAGTGCTGCAGTACACCATACATACATTAAAATTTAATAATAATAATAATAATAATAATAATAATAATAATAATAATAATAATAATAGAAATATTAAATAATAATAACACCAATATATATATATATATATATATATATATATATATATATATATATATATATATATATATATCCATTACAAAACAGGTTATGGGGGGGTCTCATTTGAATTTTCCCTCATTTTGAAGTCCTTATGACAATAATATTATACTGTAAGTATACATCTGTCTTTAAACTCTACACTGTAAAAAAAAAAAAACGGTACGTAAATCCGTAAATTTTACGGTAAAAAACTGGCAGCTGTGGTTACCAGAATTTTACCGTAAAAAATACGGTAGCATCGTTATTGCACTGTAAAAAAAACAAAACGTAAATTTTACGATAAAAAAAAACAGCAGCTGTGGTTGCCAGAAGTTTACTGTAAAAAATACGGTAGCAATGTTTTTGGTTCTACAGGATCGCACTCATTATGCTGCATATTTTACGGAGTTTAATTGTTCTTTTTTTCGAGCCTGACCGGGGATCAAACCCAGACCCTGGAGGTGCAAGGTGACAGTGCTAACCACTACACTACCATGCTTGGGTGCCAATAATTATGGAGGGCACTGTAGTTTGTAGCTGTCTTTAACTTAGTCATATTGATGCAAGTTTAGGTAATGATTAAAAGATTCCGATTCCTATGTGGGTTTTACAGGTGAGGACAAACCAGCTGGTAAAGGATCATCTGTCATGCCTGAGCCATGAGTGCTGGTCTTTGCCATGACTGTATGCACTGTACTTGTAGTGTGTTTCCAGTGATGTGGGAGTTGGCACCTAAGGTCGGCATAAGAGATCTGAATGAACTGGTCTGTATAAATTTTTTTATGTGTTCACTATAAAATGAGGAAATGGGCAGCAGGCTTGTGACAAATCAGCATGGCTTATTGTTTTGCCTCTCCATGACCCTGCTACCTTTTCACTGGTTTTCCTCCCTTGGACCACTTTTGGTATGTCCTGACCACTGACTCAAAAACATCTCAAAGAGCTGCATTTTTTGAGCTGCTCTGATCCAGTCGTCTAGCCATAAAATTTGAGACCTTGTGAAAGGAGCTCAAATCCTTATGTGTTTCCAACACATCAACTTCAGG
>JAAGKR010003406.1:0-75215 GCA_011419295.1 Clarias macrocephalus | reverse complement strand
AACAAACAAAAGTAACATACACTAAATCTGCTGCCTCAGTTTTAATGATGTCAATTTGCATTTTCTCCAGAATGTTATGAAGAGTGATCAAATAAATTGCAACTAATTGCTAAGTCCCTCTTTGCCATGAAAATGAACTTAATTCAACTGCATTTCAGCCCGGCCACAAAAGGACCAACTGACGTCATATCAGTGATGCACAGGTGAGAGTGTTGATGAGGACAAGGCTGGAGATAACTCTGTCATGCTGATGAGTTATAATAACAGACTGAGAGCTTTAAAAGGAGGGTGGTGCTTGAACTCATTGTTCTTCCTCTGTTAAGCATGGTCACCTGCAGAGGAACAGGTACAGTCATCGTTGCTTCGCACAAAAAAGGCATTCACAGGCTAGGATATTGTACCTAAATCAACCATTCAACGGATCATTGAGAACTTCACAGAGTGAGGGTCCATTGTTGTGAAAAAGGCTTCAGGGTGCCCAAAAAAGGACCGTCTCGTAAAGTTGATTCAGATGCGGGATGGGGGCACCACCAGTGCAGAGCTTGTTCAGAAATGGCAGCAGGCAGATGTGGACGCTGGCCTTTTCTCTCCAGGAAAAATATCAGGAACAGACTGATATTCTGCAAAAGGTAGCGGGAGTGGACTACTGAGGACTTGGGGTAAAGGTCTTTTCTCTGCTTGAATCCTCTTTGCGATTGTTTGGGGCATCCGAAAAAATCCTGGCCAGGGAAGAAAAGGTGAGCACTACCATCAGTCCTGTGTCATGCCAACTGTAAAGCATCCTGAGACCATTCAGGTGTGGGGTTGCTTCTCAGCCCAGGGAGTGGCCTCACTTACAATTGTGCCTAAGAACACAGCCATGAATAAAGAATGGTACCAAAACGTCCTCCGAGAGCAACTTGCAACCATCCAAGAACGGTTTTGGGACGAAACAATGCCTTTTACAGCATGATGGAGCACCGTTGCCATAAGGTAAAAGTGATTACTAAGTGGCTCAGGGAACAAAACATTGAAATTTTGGGTCCATGGCCAGACCTTAATCCCATTGAGAACTTGTGATCAATCCTCAAGAGGTGGGTGGACAAACAAAAACCCACTAATTCTGACAAACTCCAAGCATTGACTATGTAAAGATCTGGCTGCCATCAGTCAGGATGTGGCCCAGAAGTTGATTGACAGCATGCCAGGGAGAATTGCAGAGGTCTTGAAAAAATAAGGGTCAACATGGCAAATATTGATTCTTTTTATATTGAGTCATAAATTTAATGTTATTGTAAATTGACACTTATGAAATACTTGTAATTATGCGTATACTTCAGTATAGAAATATTTGACAAAAAGATCTGAAAGGTTTCCTTCTGTGCATGATGGTTTCTTTTGTGTTCTTCAGGTTCCTAGGAGGTATGAATAATTGCGGATTTGTGTACAGGTATGTGTGTGTATGCACGGCGTCCTGCCACTTCTGTTTCATCCAGCATCAGTTGAGTATGGATACTTGGGGTTTATGAGGTATTATGGGGTTCATTTGATGGTGCCCAAATCCAGCCTTCATATCTACAGTCCTACACAGTTTAGTGATGTAAGCAATCTATGAATCCACTTATTACAAGGTTCAGTCGGTTTGATAATGAGACAAATCACCAAACTTCACTTGGCCGATGTTTACCTCTTGATCCAGTCTAAACACCTGAATTAATTCATGCATTGCATCTAATCTTGAACCTCCAGTCCATCGTTGAGCCGCTTGTGAATGATCATGTCTCAGGATAGAGGGTGAAAAAAAAAATGTAATAAAATTTTTAAACGCTTTGTTTCCCATTTGTCCTCTTATTTCACATTTTCAGTGGTGCAGAGTTTCGTTGATAATACGTAGATTTTTAACAGCCACATGTGTTATATTTATGGAGTATTTCATAAATGTGATTTGTGCGATATGTCATGTGTAGCGTACCGCGCTTGTCTGGTTGTGTGTAGTGCGAGAGTTGAGGCAGTAAAGCGAGGTTTGGCTGTGATAGTACTTTAACCAGGCGAGCCGTCCCATGAGTGCCCTATAGAGCAGCGCTGCACTGGCTCTCGGCTTGGGTTTCACGCCAGACCTTTCTGCATCCCGCAGTTTATGGACATGCTCAAGATAGACTGGCCAGTCAGTTTGAAATTGTCTGTAGGGAATACCGAGCTGTTTCCTACTGCACACTGTCCTTATCATCAGTCTTTTGAAAAGAGGCGCTCCAGAGAGGCCAGGACATCGAGCTCAGCGCATTGATTGTTAAATATGGACTTCCGGGCGGCTGTTTGTCAGGTTTAAAAATCAACAGGATTTCAGGCAAAACTGAAACAATGATGATCAAAGAAAGTAAGAGTACCGTTTTTAGCGTAAGGTCACTTCCCTAGCTTGGGCAATATTTTAGTTTCATATTCTGGTTCACGTGATGAGGTTGAGGGCAGGGAAAAATAAGCATTGCAGTATGTTTTTTTTTTTCCTTTTCCAGACGTTCACCATTTCCTCTGTCCCCCTGAAAACACTTCACCGCCACCCTCCCCCAAACCCTCCCTTCCCAGTCCTTTATATTGTTTTTTTTTTTTTTTTGTCACCATCTAATTTTAATGACTCTTAGGCTGTAAAGTTGATGGACATATACAGAAGTTATCGTCATCGCAGATAAACTGTGGACGCATAAACACACAACAGTTGTATATATCATGGAAATATCGCATAAAAGTGCATTCAGACTGTTCTCCACAGCGGTTGTCCTTGATGTAATGCACCTTCCAATATATTTCCCCTCAATCCTGACTATTTACCCTGGTGTAACATTTTCCTTAAACATCTCACAGCTTTGGCGTTTGGCAAAACACACCGAAGCCGTGAAATGTGAACATCGGGTTTTAGTCAGTCACGGAGAAACTATGAACGGCGAATAAAATCGTGATCATTTCTGGGATGTTTTATGTTATGGCACCATCAGTCTTAAAAGTTGCTAACAAGGCACTCTGAGAGACGTCTGTTGCAGTGGAGAACCGGGGAGATGGAAGCACTTTAGTAAGATAAATCTATCACACCGCGCATGAGGTCATCAATTCCACATTTCCGCCTTTTCTGATGAGCGGAGGCGGGCCTACACAAACAGTCCCTCTCTCCCCATAGCGGGAGACTGAGAGGACTCTTCTCCTCTCTCCATCTTTTTAACCAGACGGAGCAGTTTGGGCCCGTGCTCTGCAAACCTGACACAGCTAAACAAGCATATTAAAGGCCCAGAGAGCAACAGAGGGCTTTTGTCCTCCACGGTGCAGAACGTTTGCTTTGGATTTCTATCTCCCATTTCGGTGGCTTGCCAAAGCCCATGCTGCATATTGCACAGGGAAAGTATTTTAAGTTGGTGGATTTCCAGCACTTTTATTTGTGGAAGAAATGAGCACATTTTGGCTACTGTCTAGATATTGCTTTAGAAATGCTCTCTTCTTGTTTGTGTCAAACAATTATCACTTTCTTTTTACTGTAGGTGTATATACAGCTCTGTGCAAAAGTCCTGAGCCATCCCTCATTTTGTCATATTAACTCAAATTAAATTATGCAGATTAAATGAAAGAAATGGAAACAAATCTGTGACAGCCTGCAAAGTGCCTAAAGATGCCATTTTAAAAATGTTATTTATGTAACAACCGCAGCAGCAGCCTCATTTCCCCTCTCGTCTGTTCCAACCACTCAGCATTCAGCATCAGCAGTACACTAATCACCGGCCTGATCATCTGTCATCATCTGCACCTGTTTCCCACTGGATCAGGCCTTAAATTAGATGTTTTTTTATGCTTGAATGATTCACTATGTGGCTTAACAAATAAAAACATTCCTCTGAAACTGCTCAGGTACAGGGGCTGGACTGAAAAGGAGAACCAAAAACGTGCCAAAAATTAGAGCCAAAAAAGCCCTTCGGGAAGCCTGGAGAACTATTCCTCAAGACTATGTTAAAAATGTAAAGTCTGAAGCAAAATATTAATTCAATATAATAATAAAATCTATTATAAAGAAAAATAAAATATAAATAAATATAATTTAAAGCAGGTTCTTATTTGGCGTGCTGGAGGAAAAATTTGATCGTCAACCAAGTCGTACAAATTATATATTTTTTTGTGATTGAATATGAAATAAACCTTTTCCAACTGTTTTTGAGCGATCCCCTCCCATCAGCTGTCTTTTCAGCCTTGCCCTAATCCAATCCCCTGCGCCTCACATTCCACCAGCACTAAAAAATACCACATTTGCACTGATACAAGATACAGAGGATCAGTGTGTCCCTGGGGCAGATTGTCTTGGAGGGAACATTTCCTTGGATCTGTGGATTTGTGCTGGAACATGCAGGACTAATCACAGCACCTGTGGCCTTCATGACATGGCTGCGTGTCACGTGACCAGACAAAGCTTTGAGCAGCCCGGCCAATCAACACCTCCTCCTGACCCCGCATTAACCCACGCAAGAAGAGATCCATCTCCCAACCTTTACTCACTTCGGCTCATTATTCAAAAAGTTCACGCATGCGAGCAAACGGAAGACACAAAATTGCAAGGAGGGTTATTAATGATTATGTCGTGAAAAAAAAAAAAAAGAAGAAGAAGAAGAAGAAGCAACAAATTGAGAAAACAGCAAGACTGATGATATGAGCCAATCTGCTGGCCTGACGCAGAGTGATCCCACATGCAGGCCTGCTTGTATATCTGGGAAATATTATTTTGAGGTGATGGCTCATGTCCTCCTCAAAGCAGGACCATACCGGGCCTCTGAAGAGCATAATGTGGAACAGAAGGGCAAGGTTTCGCTTATTGTCCAGGACATTAACCCCAATCAGCTTTGTGAAGGCATCCTGACATCAGAGCGGGTGGAGACGGATGAGAGAAGAGGAGATAGGACATGGATGGGATCAACATACCCAGGATTCTTCCCTTTCTACAAGATTTACTTTGATTGGCTCATCTTTTATGATCTGTATTTTGATACTCCTGGCGTCAGAATTAGAAATGATTTAAGGATACTTATTTTCATCTTTTTTTTTTTCTTTTTTTTTGGCTGCTTTAAGCTGTTAACTTTTGGCCCATGTCCCTAGAATGACTATACCCTTCTAACATCTGCTTAGGTCTTTCTCCCTCGAGAACTTCAAACGTGCTTCTTTAGGATGTGAATATACTTTCTTACAGTACATTCTATCTACAGTAGTGATGTAACCGAATAGGAATTGAACATGAAACCAGATACAATCAGGTGCACTATTCAGCATTTTTATGTGTTTTTTGCGGTGTTATTATTATTATTATATATATTTTTTTTCAGGAATTTTTCTAACATAGGGTAAATGATCCAGATTAGAGATCAGGTTTGGGATCTCGCAGGATGCAACAGGAGGTTTTTTAATTCGTGCATCAGATGTGGACCTCGTAGGACAAATAAATACCATGTTTATTAATGTGCAGATGAGCTGTTGAAATCGCCTGCTCAGATCTGTGCTGATTTAAATTGTTTATATTTTGTGGAATACACGCACCTATATTTGGTAGGAAGCATACCTCTGCAAGTGCAATTGCCACAACATTTCTTATCCGTTCTCGATTTAAGCACATTTTTATTTCCCCTCCTGCTGCTTAATATAACTCCACACAGCAATTACACATTTCTGTCATAAAATATATGGTTTAAATTACAGCTCAATTTCTACTTTATTACTGTGAGTCAACTGCTGCTTCTCCTTAGTAGATACTCTGGAGACAAATCCTTCTTGTGTACGTGGAACATGTCATTAATCAGAGCCTGAGGCTCCCATGTCTCCTTGTCCCACATGTCTGTCCAATCTCTGTGGGCTCGTCCCCCAAATGTCACCACTGATGACAGGTAAAGCAGCCCTGAAAGTCAAAGTGCCACTGTCACTTTTCTGATGAGCATGTCATGTATGCTTTTAGCAGTGTGCATATTCATCAGACCTCTCTTCACACTCAGTCGTGCCCATGGATTAGGCCAGTGGGCAATTTTATTCCTAATTACATCCCCCTCCGATGTCCTCCAACACCCCTGTGGCATCGGAAGAGGTTGAGGCGATGCCAAAATGGATGCCAGGACTTGTCAAGGCTGGCACGGTGATTGCTCTTATAGCTCATCCAGAACAACTTTATTCTATGTCCTTAGGGAATTCGCTCCCTGCTGCACCACTCCCCATTTCCTGAACTGTCATACACTGTGTGCCATCATGCGCCGTGTGACAGCGGCCTTATAGAGCACTGTGACTTATTTTGATTTTGTGGTCTGTCGTGCATTACGTGTCCACTTCAAGCATCCCACCTCCGTTGCTGATTTAGCAACGCAGAACTTCCTAAATATGACTAAGGCCTCAAAGAAACATCAACAGTGTCCCACTGTGATAGTGATCCATTTGACAGTTTGTGCATTATGGGGCAGCAATCCATCTTTTTTCCACGCGCCCTCTCACTCCAGAGGCCACACCAGAGCATGCATCAGTGCTGACACACCAATATCCGCTTTGTACCCCAGTGGGATGAGAGGCCCTGGCCCAAATCTGTTCCTGCGCCTCTTCCTCCTTACTCTGCCCTCACCAGGCCTGACTTCCAGTGGCCGTACACACACACTTCCTGCAAATCCACAGAGAGAGTTGAATGAGAACATGTGCAGTGATTTTCAAAGTACTTTCATACAGTGCTGGTAAACATGTTTTGGTTTCATAGTGCCCTTTGTACCATGGCTCTCTTGGATTCGCAAATCTGATTGGTCAGAAAGAGCACAGCTCTGACAGTAGATTGCAGTTTAACATTAATGTGCATATAAAAAATTGTATGTTATTATTATAGAAACAACCTACAGGGACATGTATGGTGGGTATTCCACATAATCTAATACACATAAGCAGGTAATATATATAATATGCAATATAAATATAATAAAACAATATGCAATAAATGTTTATATAATAATAATAATAATAATAATAATAATAATATAATAATAATAATATTATTATTATTATTATTATTATTATTATTATTATTATTGATATGCTGATACTTTAAGAAGTTGAATTAACATTTTTGGAATGAGTCTCCAGTGTCAGTGTTTGGAATCAGGCCGAAGGTATTTACCAGGAACAATCGTTTGTTTCGCAGATATCCCACAACATTAAATGTGACTATAAATGCATTAAAATTATGAGGAGTTGTCTTTGGTTCATAAAAATGTGTTGTAAAAGAAGATTAAAATGCTCGGAGACAAGCTGTGTTTCGGAAGTAAAAAAACTAATCAGCTTTTAGTGATTATTTCACCATAGCAGTCACGTTTTTATGTTTTATTTTAAGTTTTTACAATTTATGTTTTATTGTTTAAAACATGACTACATAGTAATATTTTATTCCTTACTTATATTTGTAGAATCTGGAGCACATCATCATGCTTTGTGATAGCCACTTGGTATTGAATTTTATATTCCCAGGACATATGCGGGGTCTAGGGGTATGTCCATGTGTTAGAACTGAATAGCGAGCCACCTGATCTTCAGGTTCTCTTCCCTTTGCCCTACTGTAATCCATCTATCTATCTGTTTTCTGTTCAGCACATAGCTTCACGGAGTATCATTTAGCATGAAAGATTTAAGAGTTCTCACTTTCTCTTTCCTCTGTGCCTCTTCCCTTCTCGCTCACTGCTGCCAAAACATTAACAGCATGGGAGCATATTTTTTATGAAAGCCATTGCACCCTGACCCACACCCTTCCTAAGTACTTTTACCCTACCTTGAACATTTTGTGAAACTAGAGTGACCCCTCATTCCGAGGTTAACTAATAACGGAGACGCTTATGAAAGATGCTTCCCGAAATGTAATCTATTGAAAAAGGTTTCCTTGTGTTTCCCATCGCCTCCTCTCCACACGTTAATGACACTGACGGTAGTTCGCAGGAGGACGGCGGGGATCTCGCGCTTTGTGGCGCACACTAATGTGCCCCCCCCCCCCCCCCCCAAATCCCTCACCCTCCACCCCCTCCCGAGAGTGAGGATCCACCTGCGCCGCTCCTAATGAGTAGAAAGTAAAAACAGACAGTCTCATGATTCACTCTGGGTCCGAGGGCACATCCTCTGCAGCTGGACACTACTGTTACACATGGCTGTCTCTCAAGGACGTGGCGTGACAGGATGGATTCCCCAAACAAATGGTCGTTTTTTTTGTTTAAAGTAAAAGTTTCAGCCATGTGAAGCTGTGCTATTCCTATCACTTACAATGAGATAAATCAGCAGTTTTATTGGGCCGTAAAATATGTATGGTGAAAATAACATCCAGTATGTTCTACTTTTTACAGACAAAAGACCACGTAGACAAAACGAATAGAATTAGAACACAACGAATAAAAGTTATTTATAACACAGCCTGCAATGCAAACTGAACACTAAACCGCTTTGGATGGTCAAATTTAATGATGTATTCTTAGACTACGCATTAAAAGAAGGTTATCAGTAACAAATCATTAAGAACCACATGATAAGAACCGGTGAGAGTATAAAAGGCACAGAGAGATGATTTACAGTGTATAGGTAAGTATTTATCATTTATGCTTTGACAATAAAAATGGCGAGCCTGCTGAGAATGACACCATTAAAGCATCTAATCATTTTAAAGCGTCCATGGAAGTGCTTCGAATTCTCCGATCTGGTTGGTCAGAAGGTTTTATTTGCAAAATGTTTACAGAGAGGTGTTGGAAGACAATTGTGCTGGCTGGAATCCAACGCTCAGATTTACATTAATGCACTATTTCTAAAATGTGATCATTTCTATAGCAACTCATTCTAATAATCAACGGGTATTGAAATCTTTTATTTAACAACAAGAACTCTTCGCTGCAGTATAGTATAAGTTTTCCATGAATGAAACATGTTCAGGATGGGGTATGTGGTGCTTTGTGGGTTTTTTTTTTTTTTTACAGTAGGAACAGGACAAGTTTAGTTTTTTTCTTTTTGTTTTGTGGTTTATTATCCATAGCGAGAAATAAAGAGATGATGATGGTTAAGGATGTTCTTTAGTAGTTGCTATAATGTATTCAGTACCTGGAATCCACATGTATAGACATTCCAGAACATTAAATGTCACTAAAAATGGATAAAAATGTGTGATGTTTGTCAGATGTCTGAGGTGTAGGAGAAATAATCAGCGTGTGGTGTAGTAAGAGTGATTCATTTTAGTCTCCTTCTTTACATACTTAAGGATCAGTTGAACATAATAAAAAAAATAATAAATAAATATTTGGGCCATATTATTATTTTTTTTTTTAGTTGTTGCAAATCAAATAAATTGTTGTTGGTCTTTCGGATGCTCCCAGCAATCCTCCACAGCACAATCCGGACAGACAATCCGGCCCTGTGCACACAAGCTTGGCACAGGTTTTACACCAGATGCCCTTCCTGACACAGCCCTCCCATTTTATCTGGGTTTGGGACAGGCACTTGTTGGGAATTGAACCCGGGCCGAAACACCTACAGTACCACCGAGCCACCAGTGCCCTATTGCCCTGATGACGTCAGACACAAAATCGCTAGGCTGAAAGATTTTATTCATGCATGCATTTGTGTGTATGTTTCTATATGTAATGAAATACATTTCATTAAAATGTCAAATATACTTTATTTCGCATAATTCTATAATAAATAACTATATTCATTACACGCAAAGTGAGATCATTTAAAAAGTGAAACTTTCATATTGCACATGTACTCTACATACATAAATGACACATAAAATGAGATAATATCAAGCCTTCTTTTTTTTATATATCTCAAGTATGAACACTGCTGCATAAACCAGATTCTTACTTATCCCAACCTTCAGTAAACTCACCAGTACCTACAGTAATGGTGTGTCAGTGTGATTTCCTCTTTCACTGTACTCAAGATATATATTTTTGTTGGCCTTTATTTACATGAACCTGCGGTGCTGAAAGGCTTATTTATTTTCTGCAAAAGTATTTAATGCGCAGCAAATATTTATGACACCGTTCATGGCGCGGAAACAAAACACACAGTTGTGCACATTCTCAGTTAATCAACCGTTGCAAAACAAATGAGCGGTGGGAAAAGGAGAGGGACAATTTAACTGGTGGACAAGTTGATCCCAGAGGAAGTCTCTCATTCTTCACGTAGTGACATGCTGGAGCATGAATCCCAAACTTTGTTTCCCCTGGACTTTATTTAATTGTCTGCAACAATGATGTCATCTAAACATGGACATGTAGCATGTAAAAACAGTTATGCTTTGGATGACCAGGATGAACTCTGCTTTTGTTCTCCAGTATATTCAGAAAGCAATCTGGGGAAAACACAATATCTTCATTGTCAGCACTTAGGGTCTATATCATTGTGCCTCAGGAAATCCTTTTTCCTGAGAGGAAGCATTGCGCACATCTTTATTTTTCTCACACCTATTTGAATGATAAAGGTTTAATGAGCGCTAATGATCCATTCATCACATTTGTGGATTATGTCACTCAAGCTCCAGCCAGTCGCTTGGTCCTATTTAAAATCACCTTAACATTTCTCCTGTGTGATGTTACAGTTGCAGTGACCATATAAAGTTTTTAGTGTCATCATTTATGTGGTCGATGTCCATTTTGACTGGCTGTAGGGGATTTCCTCTTGTAGAAGTGAAATGTGAGTGATATGACAGTTTGGGGCGGTGGCCCTGAGGGCTGCGGCTCTGTATCATCTGACAGTAGAGAGTGAGCTTGCCCTGGGCCCCTTCCACTTCTGCTCCGCACACAGTCCGCACGGTCGTCTTCCCCTCTCCATCTGCCATTTGCCGGCTATGCAAAATCAATAGCAGCTCCATTTGCCGTATCATTGCCACATCCCTAAACTCCGGATGGTAACGATGCTATGATAACCCGCGGGTGAGATATGCAGGGCAGATTTTAGACTGATCAATACCACTGATGTGCATTATGCATCCTTTTTTTCGCTAAGTATCCACCCTGCTTGACCTGCTTATACCATGCTGTATGGCATATTTGCACTTTTATACCTCTACAGTTTCCACCTCTCAGCAGATTATATTCTGTTGCATGCGATATGACATGAAACATGAATGATGATACAGTAGGTTCCTTATTTGTCATCGGAACATCTGGAGATTTGAGATTCAGCAGCATTGTTGTGTGTCATGCTTTACGTTGGCAGTGCCTGTGTTGGCAGTGCCTGGTGGCTGCTCGGTCGATGGCAGCTTGGATGATGTGAGAACCCATGACATCACTCCACTAATGGCTTCTCTCTAAATGACCATGCTCACCTTGGGGAGATTTTTGCAAGGGTTCTGTCTGTTTCCAGCCGCTCTGACAAACACCACTTAAGCCCAAGATTGTGCTTCCTAAACACGTATTTAATCCCTTCATTAAAGATATATGAAACTAGAAATCAATGGGAGCTGTGGGTTAGATCTTCACACTCTTTACAGAAGCCCTAATGGCTACACACTGTTCAACATTCAGCTTAGTGTCTATCTATATCACAGCACTGGCAAGAAAAAGCTCAGGTAAAGCCACTGCTCATGGAGAGTGTTTAAAGCTCCCAATAAATAACTTGCCATGATTCGTCTGCGCCGTGATTCAGTTCTGTAAGTTGCAGTATTTCCCTTTGGGACAGGAAGTTGGAGTGAAACATCCAAATCCTGTGCTCTTGCCAAAGTTTGATAGTAGCTTAGCAAACTAGCGACATATGGAGGGCATTGAAAAAGTTGAACTCAAATCCCTTTTTTTTTCTTTTTTTTCCCTCTGTGGTGTATTTGGCACCACTTCATTTGTCCGTGCCTGTCAAGTTTAACAAGGATGACATCCTAGACCATGAGATGCTGTGTGTTTCTTGAGTTATTCCATACATGCTTGAGCCACGGTCGATCACCAGTGGCATTTATGGTGAAAGAGAGCCACGGGGTTATCACCAGAAGGCACGAGTCACGTTTGGATGGTTGAAAGAAATAATTATTTTTTTTATCTCTACAAATAGGAGCTCCACTGATGTACAAAGAATCACGTTCATTATCAATTTGAGGTAGTAAAAACAATAAGTGCCTGACACATAAATACTCACTTGCACAAATTTGCCTCTCTTAAAAAAAAAAAGAATAAATTCCAAACATATTTTACTTTGTCAAGAGATGGTTGGAAAAAGAAAAATCATTTGGCAAGACCCACAACCACAAATGCACTGCTACTGTAGAACAAGTCCTACCCCAGGCGGTGTCATATAATATATAACTGTATGTTCTAGAGAGCTTTTCATTAGATGAACACAACTTTTTTTCCCCGAGAGAAAATCAAAATGGCGAAAAATGGGAATTCCAGTTTTGATTTCAGCGTCACTTTAATCTATGGGAATTTAGCACTTAACCAAAGATTCTACCTAATACCTATGGTAGGATGATAACTATTATAATGAAAGTTCTCATTAATCATTAGAAACAGTCAACAACGTTCATTTACCTATAAGATTTTGAATATCTCCATCGAGAATGAGTTTCTATACCCAACTCGAATGGACCATGTGTCCACTTCATGACCTTGGTACCTTTTAAATGCTTTATTTTGTTATTAAATTCTCTCCCTCTCTGTATCGCTCTTTCTGTATCTCTCTCTCTCTCTCTCTCTCTCTCTCTCTCTCTCTCTCTGAATTCCATTTTTATCTCCCAAGATACAGCCTGTGAATCACTATTAAAGAGTCCATCAAGCTGTCAAGCAATGTGGGCTGCATGTGCAGCGTGGGCCCGGCTCCCTCCAAACATACAACACTGCGCCCGGAATAATGGAGGCGGCTGAGCTTTTTTTTTTTTTTTTTTTTTTTTTTTTTTAATGCGGTTCAGGCTGACTTGGAGATTCATTCCCCGCTGCCACATACCAAATTTGATTCTTTACTCAAAAACTGGACTGCTGAACATTACTGAGCAATCTGAGAAGAGGCTTTCAGATGGGGGTACAAGGAGATGGTGGGGTGCTTGGAATGAAAAGTGGAAAAGCTTTCCATTCTGTCATTCCCAGGCAATGATTACATGGGAAGACTGAACCACAGCTTCTGAGAAAGCAAATGAGTGAGATGCTCTATGCTTAACTGAGCACTGACAATGCACTGCTACAGATCGCTGTTTTAATGACCATGGGTGAGGCTTTTTTTTTTTTTTTTTTTTGGCACATGGTAACTGAGGAAGGGCTACAGCTTTTCAGCATTGTGAATGTTAAAGGTATGGCACATTATTCCTGGAAGAATGATGCATGATGTGGCAGGTAGGAAGTTTCTAGTAGAGCCGAGATATCAAGTGCAAACTGGGTGAATCAGTGAAGAGACCGTTTACATATTTAACAGGAGCAGGTCTAAGACTAACAGTAGTTTTCTGAAATTTAGAAAATTGTTCAGTGACAGAAAGAACAATATTAATGTACAGATGAGTTCAAATTAAGACCTGATCACTGACCTGATTAATCATCTTGATACCTCACCCTCTGCCGCAAGTCCTTTTCTATCTACTAATAATTATCAGCGATGGGCTTGATTACTGGCAGGTGTTTTTCTCCCGCAGTCCACTGACAGTTTGGCGAAACTGTAAAAGATATTATCTCTTGGCAATGAAAGCAGCAACTCAGCGGTTCTGTCAGGGAAGATGGACAAGCTAAAACAGATGAAGCAAGCCAGGGCATAGAGTTGCATGCAGCTGCACCGCTTCCAGGGTCGGCACATCTGGTCACTCTCACCTGGAAGCTCTGGACTTGGACGTCAGGCAGTAGGAGGGCTGTGTGCCCAAACACAGGGCTATACAATTCTCCAAAAACAAAAAAATCCACAAGAAAAATGGTGCCACACTCCATCATAAATGATTGGTCCAGGCTTCTTGACTGCTTCAAGTATTTGCAGTCACAAATACTCCTGCATGTCGCATGCTGTCAGACAAAGATCCTTTAAATGTCATGGGATCTTTAAAGTGATTTCAGATTATTCTCACAGATGATGCTCAAGAGCTCGGTGTTTGCCTTATGAAATTGTAATGGAGGAAAAAAGTTTTGTAAGTTGGTTGTTGAACACAACATTGCATAGTATTGGAGAAGAAGCAGTGCTGAGAGGCCTGGCAGCTCTTGGGGTGAGAGGGCCTGAGCCAGGGGTCATGGCAAGGGCTCTTTGTGCACTATATGTTGCAGCGCTCTTGCTCCAGAGGCCCAGACTGATTACCGCACTGGGACTCAGCCACAGAGTGTTTTCATTAGGGAGAGGTCCAAGCTCATACAGGAAGGTTCTGGACCATTAATACATTTGAAACGGCAAATGAAAGGGGGCTGGCAGGCTTGCAAGGGGAGTCATGGGTTATTTTGAAATGGGAGAACCCTGTGGAACAGTCATGAGAGCCTCTATGAATAAATACCAAGATCATCTTAACCCTGACATTTTTTTTTCCCTCCTGTAAGCTATGTAGCCAATGTTCCTGTAATTTACAATAAATTGTTTGTGAAATCTTTGTCCATCCTATTCTGAAGAATCAATGCACAAAAAATGTGAAGACATTTGCTTTAGTAAACTGAGAGAAAGAGCATTATACTGTATGTGTGTAGGTCATAGCAAAAAAAAAAAAAAAAAAAATCCAAGGTAAAATCTTTAAGCTGCTGACAGAGAAATTTATGGCTTAACAACATCATTGGAAAAATCAGTCCACCATGTGCGCATAGTTATATCAATAAAAAGTTGTTGTTCATTATTATTGAAGCATGTCTGCTTATGTATAGGTCTTGAAACCCTTCTAAAAAACATCTTAAGGTACAAAATGTCTCATAAAAAAGTCTCATCCCCATAGAAATAGATTACTGTAGGTTACACCACACCGCTGATTAATTTTTGATCCTCATTAATGACATGATTTTTTATTCATCTATGTTTTTTTTTTTTTGCAACAGCAGGCTGCAAGGTAAGTTGCAGGTTTATATTCATTTGCTCATTTAAATGCATCATCATTACACAGGGACAGACGATGCAAATGAACTGATATTTTAAATTGTTTATATTGCAACATTTTATCAGGGGAGACATTTATTTAGTTGTTGTTTTTTTTTATATGGCGTCTTTAATGTCAGTTGGACTTACTTATATATTTCTTTATTTAATGTATATTATATCAAGGTTAGTTCCAACCGTGTTATCTGATTGGCTGGAGCCACTCCATACTGTAAGTGCTGACATACAGAAGAGCATAACAGCACTGAGATGTTTAACTATATGTATTTAAATATATGTAATAGGTGTCCTAACAGTTGTTAGTTGTGTTCTAACACTACACTCAGTCACCAGCATGGGTGAATGTACAGTACAGTAGGTCGGTATGGTCCGCAGTACTGAAAAGCGGGAAGAGCAGCTGAGCTGTCACACATTCAAAACCAGTCATGGAAGCACTTTTAGCAGGAAAACACAGGACTGAGTGTTAACTTTACCACATAGTAATTGGTTTTAAATCATTCTGAATTGTCTCTGAATGTTTATGTTGTTCTGTGTTCATGCAAGGGCTACACAAGGAATCCAATCCTCTCTAACCCCTGATCAAGGACTCCACTTGGTGTGTGGAACAAAGGATTACACACCCTACAAGTAGTGCACTAGCTTTCCATATTGCATTATATGAAATTCAACCCTGGAGACCAGAATTTAACTGACATTAACATTTACACTTACAGCTTTGGCAGACACTTTTATCCAGAGCTACTTACATACGTGGTTAGTTTCTATCAATAAACCTGGTTCACTCTGTTACCATCAGTAATTCTAGTAATAAGAAACATACTCTAAAGTGAACTAAGTGGAAATATAAAGTAAATCTTGAAAGTGTCTTAGGACTGTTCACTACCTCAATGTTGATGAAAAAAATGTTTTTATTTCAACAATATTTTTAATATTAATATTGAACATGGATATAACAAAGTAAACATGTAGTGTTCCAATGTACACTTTATAAACCCATTCTAAACTCCTATACCTCTCACTCAACTCATCCCTGACTTTAAGCCAGCTTTACATGTCTAAGAAAAGCTAGACAGCAACAACGAATTTTAAACAACGAACGAATTGAATTGAAAGTGCCGAAATCAAATTGGCTGCAAAAATATGATTAAAAAAAAAGTTTTGAGGAAAAAAATTGTCTTTTTAATATAAGCGAGATTTTTTGTAATAAGTCACGATGGCTGTTGAGTGTTGGTGCTCACAATCCGTTTTAATTACAAGCAACATGAAGGATCACGAGAAACATTGCAAACAATTTGTAACAGATTATCAGTGTTCTCCTGTAACAGTTTTCGTTTCCCCTTCCGTTTTTGATGACAGCAAATGGTTCTAAGAGTCCGTGATTGCTGGGACCATGAAACTGCAATGGCAGTCTAGAGACTGTAAATGTCCTTTTTCTTGGCTTCGGCATTCTTTAACACTCCTCTGAACAAACGTAGTTGATTTACGGCCGGCACTATTTTGCCCATCCAGTTCTTGTGCTTCACTGATCACATGACAGAAAGAAGTGTTGTGATTGTCTCTTTATGGATGTGTCGCATTTTGCAACATAGTGCGGTCATTCATGGTCAGAGCAAAGGATCTAAAAGAATCATTTAGATTCAAATTTTGACAAATTCAAATGACTGAGAATTCTAATTCGCCAGAATGAATGAAATCTCATTTTGCCAGAAAACCATTCATGGTTAAATATTATTTTCGTCACCTTCTTTGCAGATTGTGCCGTTTATGTTGTTCATCTTTGTAATGTACATTTATGAGACTATTGTAAATTACTGCTCATTATTTGGAATCATGAAATAAAATTAGCATCTACTGTACAGGTTTTTATATAAAAGGACAAAGGTCGTTCATTCGCGACTTATTTTCCTGTGTTGTTTGGAGTGTGTAATATGTCCTTTTTTGCGGCTTCACCAAAGGTATGTATTACCAGCACCCAGAACCGCTGTACATCAGATAAAATTCTCAGGTCAGTTTCAGAACCTCTTAATATTTCACCTTGCATGGTCGCAAAATGACTTGTATTGATTTCTCATTTCTTATTTATGCTGTCTGGTGCCAGAGCAAAGTGCTAATCACATACCTTCATTTCAGCTTCATGCTTTTAATGGGATACTGTAGTGTTTATTATTTGATCTGGACTAATACAGATGTTGAAGGAGCCATTTTGAATCCGTAACAGACTTACAGTGTATAAATAATGCACATTATCACTCGGGTCTGTATCGTAGCACAAGGCCTGGATTTTTACAGTGTTTTCTTAGCCGAGCCTCACTGTCATTCCTTTGTCATTTCACCCCAGAGGAACATTGTGACAGATAATATGAATAAAGCCCTTCTCATCCTCCTATCAAGCTTTTTTTTTTTTTTTCAGTCTATGAAAGGCAGAGGAAGGAGGAAAAAAAATCAAATCAATTCAACTTTTGAACAGAACATAATTTGGTCAACAGTTAATAACTTTGCTGGCAGCCGCCTTGTGAAATCTCTTTTGTGAGGGGAAAAGGCGGAGGGCTTTTTTTTTTATGAGCAGCCATTTCTCTTGCGCCAGGTTTTTGTTTACACTTTCATTATATCTCTACTACATTATCTGATGCCTCCATCCCGTTTTCAATCTAGCTCTCGCTCGGTTTTAATCTCGCCTCTTTCTTTGACTGCTCTCCGCACACTGAGGCAGGAGAGGAGAGAGGTTGTATTGCTGCTCATGAATCAACGCAAAATGAAATGCACTCTCCAGTCCTTTCCACGTGGTTTTAATTTATAGCAGGGGACTGCAGATGCAAAAAAAAAAAAAAAAAAAAAGGGAAAGAAAAGCTTTTAATGTAATCTGACCACTTAATTCAGTACTTAATTTATGAGCCAAGTCTGATGCGGGGAATGTTTTAGAGATAGAATGGATTAGTGCCAATTTCAATCTTGATTGCTTTGTTGATGGTATAAATAATAGTTTAATCATAAGTATGACATTGTAGATGTTTATAAAATAATAGTTCACAACTTTTTCTTTCTTTTCTTTTTTTTAAAATTCAGGATCATTTTTTAATAGGAAATCTGTACTCAATATTTTTATCTGCTGTAATTTGGAGGCTAATTCTCCTCCAACTACCTCAGATTGTCTTTCAGGCTGACTTGTTATTTTCTAAAGCTTTTTGAGTGGCCCAGGCGTTATTGATGTCTCAGCTGTTAATATTATATCCCTTTGCCTCTCATCTGCGATCCAATCAATTTATGTGAGTTGGATTTAGCTTGTTTTGCCTTATCCATTATCATCAATCCTGCAGGGTCTTTGGTTAACACATTAAGAAGTCCACAGGCATTTGAAGGGAAATGGAATGGAGCATCATGTTTTAGTGCTGACAGCCACAAAAACCAATGAAAGATTATTCCACATCACTGCTCTGTTTGCCTTATGACACTGTAAAGGAGGCTTACTTGCCTAATGCACAGAGTTTCCATTTCCTTTCCATTTATGTGATCTCATACACGACGTAAGGCTGGATTTAGATCGCATTTGTTTATTTTGTAATGGTGGGTTGGGGATGGGAATGATTTGTCACGCACTGCATTTAAAGCCAAACACAAATGTTTAATAGATTATTTTTCAGTCAAGCATTTCTTCATGTAAGTTTTGCTAACATGAGTAAACATCTGCTAGAATCAGTTATCGGGAATTAAAATGCAAAAGTGACCAGGCTCTTTTAATGAATACAGTTTTTTCTTCTTTTCTGTTCTTTTTAGCAAACCTATATATTTTTTTATATGTTAAAAAGGATGGAGGTGTTTAACCTTCAGGAAATAATGCTGCTGTCAAACCAGCGTGTGTTACATTATTAATCCGTCAACTGAATTAATAATTTTTATATTTGGAAATACCGTACTGTATATAATAGTGTAAAGTCTAAATTCCAGTGCAACTAAATTCCAAAAGATTTTTCAAGCTGAATATATCTATGCATGTTTTGAATGACTCTTTAATAATAAGTAGAATAAAACTAATTAGTCTAGCTATGGTAAAGGTCTTGTAATAAACATTTTCAGTAAAACAAAATGAAGAACAAGGTTAGAACGGATAAGAGTTCAAATACAATAGAGTTATATTTATTTATTTGGTATATCTCACAAAACAAGATAAAATACAATGCATAGAGTGAGGTTAAGAAAAAAATATACAGTATATGAATTCCTAGTCACCTAAGAATCTAGCACATAAGTATACATAATACATAATAAATGCATAATAGGGAATTATTGATAAAGTCTGTCAATATTATAAATGTTTTTTTTTTCATTTTATTTTTGAGGTGATAAATAAATAATATAAATAACAGCCTCTTAATGAGATCATTTGTGCTATAACTTGGTGTTAGCCTAGTTAAATACACTTAACTGCAACATGGTGCATTTAGTAGTTACATATCACAGTTTAAACTAAAAATGCCAGATATGTCAAAATAATTGCAATGTGATTTTATCAAATCATGCAGCCCTAATTAAAAGTGCAGTAGCCAAGGTGGTACATAATATCAATAAAAAATATTTTATTAATAAGTATATAATTACTTTACATTAGTAATGCTATGATGAGTAACAGCATAAACAGTGGTGTCCTGTATGTTATTGCTTTTTATTTGTATTTGTATGATTGTCTTTATTTGCGTGTAAGAACTCGACTGCCATTCGCATGAGTATCAAGTAATTACAGTGTAGTAAATGATTAAATAATAATTACTACATATAATTAGATGTGTCTAACTATACACGCCTACAGTTAAGGTTTATTGCTTGGGCTTAGTTTAATAGGAGAAAGATTTATTTTATCTATGTGAATTAAATATAAACTGTATGTATTTATACAGATCTAGAATTGGCACAAAATACTCCATAATCCTCATCATCAGTTGTAGTGTACTGTATATGTACCTTTGTCAATAATCTATATTAATTAATACTAATACCAGTATAATACCAGTTTGGTCAACAGGGTGGCTTTTAGTGAACTGTTTGTTTGTTTGTTTGTTTGTTTGTTTGTTTGTTTGTTTGTTTGTTTGTTTTTCTTTGCTTTGCTTTGCTTTGCTTTTGTTTTGTTTTGTTTTGTTTTTTTAAACAATCAGACTAATACAGTTTGCAATGTTTTTTTATTTTTAAGAAAATATTTTTAAAAATTAAAAGTAGCACTAAGGCATGAACTGAATTCCACAGAAAGAAAGTGCAACCAATTTCAAACATGTAATTACAAGCTAAGGTTTAATTACCAAGAATGATCATTAGGCTACACTTTATAATTGTACAAGTGATTCATACATTATATTAATACCTTGCATTTAGTCCACTGGCTTATGTACAGTAATGAGCATTGATGATATCATGTTTGTGGAATCTGAAGTCATTACTCAGTCTGCTTTTTAACACACCAAACAAATTGTAGAAATGATTGTAAGGTTGTTCCAATACTCGGTAGTATTCATGCAATAGGATTTTCCTAGTCTCACTTTTTCCTCTTTATTCTGACTTTTTGACTCTTTTACGGGGTAAAATATCAAAAGCAAAATTCCGTGCATGTGATCTGGAGATTTCATTTTGTCTATATTTTGACCAGTTTTAGAGTGTATTAGTATTAATAGTAAAAACTAATAGTAGCACTACACAATTAATTGCATGGAAATAATTATCTAATCGCAGATTAGATTGGAATTTATTACATAGTCAGGAGTTTTTTTCTGCACATGACCAATGGACCCAGAGACTTGTGCTAAAACTGTCCAATCAAAAGCCTCATTAATCAGGGCATTGTTTTAAACTAGTGTGTGGTTTTGGTGGCCAGGAAAGGCTCATTTGGAGCTTTTTAAATATTAATATAAATAATTAACATGAAGCGGTTGCAGGAATAAAGACGAATGAGAAACTGTCAAAGAGACAGAAAATCACAGCTGCTGCCACATATTACTTAGCGCAGGTCACTGTGGCCATGTTGTGAAAGAGGGATTTCAAAGACTAATAAAAACATGAAACCGGAAATATACTGTATAAAGTTGGATTCACGCAACTCCTCCAAGTGGCATTATTTGCTTTTAGTCTATATAGAAAAGTTTGAATAATAAGTGGTACATTATTTTGTAGTTTAAATTGCAATTTTTTAATCAAATTGTGCAGCCCTAATTAAAAGTTTGTAACAAGCCTTATGAGGAAACAGGACTTTTATCAATTATAAATAGAAATTTTATTAATAATATCAGTGAAAGATTTTATCACTGGATTATTATTTTTTATTCATCACGGATGCTTCCTGCTTGTATTATTGCTTGTATCTGCTTTGAACAAAAGTTCAGAAATCGGGTCCTGTTCATGATGAAATTTCTAAATCTGTCTTTCTGGACATTGAATAAAAAAGCAGATTTGCTGTTCTGGTTTTGCAAAGCGACTCTCCGAGTTGTGAAGTGCAAAGCTTTGCGAGAGGATGAAGCAGATCAGGGTATGTGTCTCGTGCTGAGATGTGACAGTGTTTGTTTTGCAAAGTCTTGCACATGATCACAAAGAGTTTTGTCCTCTTCACGTCCAAAGTAAAAAATAAAATAAAAAAAAGTTTTAATAGTAAACAAGGATGAAACAGTTCTGAATCTCATATACGTACAGTATGACATCATCAGAAAGTTGTACAAGAGCTGTATTACTATCATGCAGCACCCTGTAAAGCAATATACTGTGTACTGTATGTATATTCATGCCTTAAGGGGACTATAATGATAACATTTGAACAATAAACAATGTCTTCTGGATGCCACATATAGTTGATAGAGATCAATTTTCACTTATTAAAATAACCCATGAACCCATGATGATCTTGACACGGATGATATCTGAATGCTCGTCCGCTGTCCCAACTGTGTTGTCTTGGATGTTAATACATTCACTGAGTGGTTTAATAATGAGGCAGGGTGTGAGGTGAAGGACAGGGACAGTGCTGTATGGTTCTCATCATAGAGGCACATCACAGAGCAGAGGGGAGTGACTTCTCTTTTTAGCCCTAATGACCCCGTGGTTTCCTCTGGTGGATGTTCTGATATTCCTCTGGCCTAATAATGCTTCTTTTTTTTTTCTGTTATCTCTCCCCAACAAGGCCTCTAGCTATTCTGTAAGCCCGGCGCTGGTGTCGAGCACGGGCAAGACAAAGCCGATTCTTAAGAGGGGAAAAGGTTCAAATGAGAGCAGCCCCGTAAATTATTGAAAGAGAGCGCTCGCCTGGGGCGCTGTGTAAATTAGCCCGGTCACTGTACATATGCACAGGCTATATACACCCTGCTGCATTAAGCATTGTACATATCCAACGCTGTGGCGATGAACAAAGAGACTTCAATACGACAGATCTGTAGCGCTACACAACACTCACATGCAGGAGCACAACCTCGGCACCAATGTTATTGTTGTGTCGGATGACTTTTTTTTCTCTGAAAGTAGCGCTGAATATAGTATTTGATTTACAAATACCTGTGGAATGCGCATATAATATCAGGGTCTAAAAAGGGTCACATGAGAAAAATACTAGCATGTGTTTTCTATTTTGCATGTTAGACTTAATGAATGTGCAAATTACTGTCGGGGTTCATTTCGATTTATTAAATGTGCACCTGTAGTGTTCATTTCTAAACCTGGAAATAACTGCAGCTAATATTTTGTGCACCAGTGAATGTTCCTTAAGTTAAAAACAATGTGATACTCTTTGCTAAGCAAGGAATAAAGCATGACAGAACGTGTTGTTACTGTGCATGCAACCAATAAATAACAGGAAGGTGTGATGCGATCCGAAGTCAATTGTCCTGCCGCAATTTCGCCAACACTGAGAATTTTTTATACGTATACCAAAATATATTAAAATGACACCTTTTCAATTTTTTTTTGATTTATTTAATATCTACAGGACAATTATTTCCAATAATGACTTTATTTTAATATGAAATATAACATTCAGGCGGTTTAGTGGTTAGCACTGTCACCTTGCACCTCCAAGGGTTCGTCTCCCGCCGCAGGTCTGTGTGCATGGAGTTTGCATGTTCTCCGTGTGCTTGGTGGGTTTCCTCCGGTTTCCTCCCACAGTCCAGAGACATGCAGATTAGGGCAACTGTGCGATGAGCACGTTGGTGTGTGTGTTTGTGTGTACTTTGCAATTGGTTCGCACCCCATTCAGAGTGTGGACAATATAGACGATGAGGGAGTGAGTATAATATTTAATATTCTAATATTATTTGAATCTCAGCTGGCAATAATGTCAAAGCTGCTGTTATAGAAAATTAACACTTCTTGGCCAATATGGTTAGAAAACTGATTAAGCTTGGTGACTTGGTGTTAGTCTTAATAATAACAAAGTTAATTAGATCAAAACTTATAACTTTACCGCAGTATTACCATGGTAAAGTTGTCTGTTTTGCATTTTTTTTCTAACACATTTTGTTATCGCGACATTGGCAGCTCAATGGCCGGTTGTTCCTGATCAGAAGGTTGGATTGAATCCAGGCCCAGAACTGCCAAGGTGCCACCCTTGAACAAAGCCCTCTCCACTCCAGTAATGCTGTATCATGCCGACTCTGTGCCCTGACCCCAACTTCCTGACTAGCTGTGGGATATGTGCAGAAAAGTCTTTCACTCTGCCATAATTATCCTTTCAAACAAAGTTATTTAATCATTCAGGACTGACGTTTGCATGAAACATCCTCATATACTGTTCATATTATTTCCTCCTTGTACTTTGCACATAATTTATGTATCTTTTATTTGCAAATCATCCACAACAGTCGTATAACCTGTCCTAGTAAATCAGTTTTCTCACTGCATTCGTTCCACAGAACTCCATCATCAGCTAAGCAGTAGGTCTTGTTTAAACGGCTTGTCAGAATTATTTGCCCTTGTATCCGAGTCCAATTTCAAAACAGTCATTAAAACTTTTAGCCTGATTACTTCACCTGCATTATGTCAAGTAAGGAAGCTGTCTTGCACTTTATTCCTGCCTTTCTTCTCATAGAGGGTCCTGAATGGTTGTGCTCCTTCCCCTTACATGAGATGAAAAAGTCAGGTTGGAGTGGCCCACAATAGGTGATTATTGATCTGTTTTAGCATGCTGCTGGAAGGAGGCCTGCAGCACGCTGCCTCTGCTATGCTGTTTGCTGCACCTGCTGTGATTGAGGAGATAAGGGAGGATCGCTTACAACAGGCGAGCCTGACAGCATCTCAGGGTCAGACCTGCACCAACGTCAGTCAATCACAGCGAGGGCAGCATGATGCTGCTTTTCAAATTATTAGGGAAAGACCGAGAGAGAGATGAACCTGTCTCCCTAGAGCTCAGTGACTTATGAGAGCGTGCATCGCAACTTACTTATATGTATTATTCACAGAAATCAGACTTTTCTTTTTTGTTTCATTCCCAGCCACTATTCAATTCACTATTGAAGATATTTAGTTAGAAAAGGAAATTGCTTCTTTTCACAGATCACAGTGAGAAATTCTGCCAATGACCTGATACGCAGAGTCTTTTGTGAGAGTTTAGCCTTCTGTTTGCAACAAAACCTTGAAATCTTACTTTTACTGTACTCAGAGACTTTATTCAAAGTCTTTATTTTGTGTAAGCTACAGAAAGTGCACACATGGATGGTGCAATGCAAGCGTGTTGTGTAGACACAATGATGTGCCCTTCACTCCATGAAGAACAGCTCTGTTCTATAATTGGACAACAACATTGATCTTAAGGGTTCAAACTGTGAAGACGATATACACTGGCCCTGTATTCGGTGATAGAATAAATAATATTCTAGCACTTCAGTACTTTTTGCCTGTAAAATGATAATAATGCAGAGTTTTCAACAAAAAAGAAGGGGAAAAAACAGTTAACATCATAGTGATTTAATGCAGCACTTAGTTTTTTTCAGAATATACTGTATGTGCTGATGTAGTCTAGATGCACCTGACTTCATCACCACTTCTGACATGCAGTGATGGACAGAGCTCGCCAGACATCCCCCCCAGACACCCTTGAACGATTAGTTCAAGTTATTGCTGCTAAAGGTGGATCTACAAGCTATTGAACAATGAGGGTACTAAGTATTGCCCACATGAATTATATATTATTTTATTTATTTAATTTTCCTTCAAGCTATATGTTTTAATCAATTATGTTCATCAATTATTGTTTTAACATACACAAAAATCGAATTAAAAGCGGGGGCACTAACTTTTACACATGACAATAGATAGATAGATAGATAGATAGATAGATAGATAGATAGATAGATAGATAGATAGCAAATTATTTAATTAGGTTTATTTATGTAATTATACTGGATGTAATATAATTAGGTATATTAATAGATAGTTTATGTTGACAATGAAAAATATATGTTTTTTATTTGTTCATTTTAATTTTAGTATTGATGTCTATCATTTTCAATGAGGCATCACTGAACGAAAGAAATGTTATTTCTATTGAAAGTGGAATTTAAACAACTGAAAAAGTGATGTATTATTAGTTATAATTTTAAAAAAGAAAACAAATTTTGGGCCAATGAAACATTTAAATGCATATTTATTTATTATTTATTTATCGCTTCATTTATGAATCAGATTGTAGAATAGGCGTATAAGGCAACATGCTGCGATAATTAATGAAATAATAAGAAATTCTTGCAGTTATTCATTGTACATTCATATTTAATATGTATTTAAAATCAGATTTTATTCCTTTTTTTTTTTTTTTTACATTAACACATTATGCCAAATATTCAATGCTTCTGAAATAGCAGGTCATGTCTGGCTGGTCCGTTCTCAGCCTGCAATTTCACCACGTATTCTGGAGGCAAATCTGGAAGAACCTACAGACCTTGAAACACAGATCAGAGGAGCTGTGAGGGGTGATGACAGCTGTCATATCTCTGTGATATTCCAAAAGGAAATAGACAGGCAGAAAGAGGGGAAGCAGCTAATCCTATCCCTTAGTGCTGAAACGATGAGTATTTGGACATGCTGAAACGCTCTGCTCAGCATAAAAGCGACGGGTAAAGAAATAAATCAGGCTGGTGCGAATGACCACTTGTGAGGATACGATGCTACAGGGAAGAATAGCTCTTTTGTTTAGATGCTAATGCTCTGCTGTGCCTTTGATGCCCACTATCTGTGCATCTCCTTCCAGTGGAGATCAGTCAGACATCACAACACAGGCATACACACTCACACACACTGTTTTATCTGGCAAGCTGATTAGAGGTGCATTGACGTGCAGGTAGGTGAAAGATTTTTTCGCATAAGCTTCATTTATGTGGTTTGGGGTTTTAAAAAAACAACAACAGGCTCTTCATGTCTTCCTAAGCTTCATAATTTCATTTGAATAAGTACATATTACCTTCAGCCTCTTCAAATCCTTTAGTCAGGACTCGTAGTGTTTTCAGTCAAGATGATCTATGTGCCTAATAAAAGGCTAGCACTTAAGAATGCAGTGAACAGGTCACAGGTATTGAATGTTAAATGTTAAAAAGTAGAGAGACTACAAAAATCCAACTGAAAAGATGGACACCAGAAGGACAAGAAACAAAGTGCTCTCTGGTTTCATTGTAATGGCTCTGTCTGATTTTTCTCCCCTTGCACTAAGCATGGCAGGGCCCATTAAGGGCCCTCTACAGAATGTGTAAACCCCTGCTATTAAAACCACAATTTGCACTGTCAGCTCCTATGAGCCGAATCTGCAGCGGCCCCCCCAAAGCTCTCAGCCCGCTGCCTTTTTTTCCTTCTTTTGTAGCAACTTTGAGGCCACAATAACCATCATCAGTTAAAGCCGGCAGATCCATTACACGTCTTCTGCTCCTGCAGCCCTGCATTAAGCTAATATTATCTATTCCCCGAGTGCCACAGCCCTTTGCACAGACCATCAATTATTAATATCTCGGCTCACAGCTAATGTTTGCTCTGAATTATTTAAGTGCATCTTCGTTTATCAATAAACATAAATGTTAAACAAAGAATCATGATGAAGAGTGTGAATAATGCTGTAAAAGTTTACGAGAGGGCTCAGAATGTGCTTTTTGACTGACTTATTGACACAATATGCAGTCACATGCTGCTGGGAAAGAAAAAAAAAAAGGCAATAAAGACCCATGCTCCTTCGTGGATAAAACGGATGGAAATTTGAATGTGTTTTTATAATAAATAATTCGAACGGTTGTGTTCTCAACAACAACACCAACAATAATAATAATAATAATAATAATAATAATAATAATAATAATAATAATAATAGCAATAATAATAATAATAATAATAATAATAATACTTTTATTGCTCAGATTCCACAAACATGACATTCTCGGGGGTCTCATTACCACTGAATACAACCATAGTGAGAAGGAAATGAAAGCCGCGCTCCAAGATGTCCAACCTGTTGAGAGGAGTAATGAACAGGGGCCTCTGCTGCCTCCACACTGAAAGAGAGGCTTATCCCATGTGAGTCTTTGACAAATGGGCAAAAACATGCAAAAGTCATGGCTGTCCCTATGCAAACACACATTGAGCCATTATTGATGACCTGTGCATGCAAAAATAATACAAGCCCTGCGGGTCTGTATGAATCTCAGCTGGTGTCATCTGACGCCTGCCACTACACACCAACGCCACGCTCTTTCCATAGAGGTATGAGGGGAATTCCCACTCCAGCCTGGGCTACCTGACAGACAAGAGGAAATAATAATGCTGGCGAATGCTGGTAGGAATTGTGATGGTTGACCAAGAGACTGAGTAACTTTGCGAGAGCTTGGAGATGTGTCTTTCAGCACGTTGCAATAACTCCGATCTCCAAAGAAAGAAACATTGCCATAAATAGGAATCCAGGAAGCTGAAACGTACTGAGCATGTGTTGCCTAAGAAATTACAATCTTTTATGACTTTTTTTTTTTTTCCCCCTTCGATGTGTGAAAATAGCATGGGAAGAGATGGGACCATGCCTCCACCCCACACTGTTCGTCCATCTCCTTTCTGCTGTTCGGGAAACAATCTAGAAGTCCTCATCAGCACGCCCAAGCCTGTCGCCCCTTGACAAAGCGCTGAATGAATGATTTCAGGTTTCAAGTGAAGAGCCTTCACAGCTAATTAAGTTGCTGATGGGTGTTCTACCGAACAAGGGAGGTGTCTGCCAGATCACAGGCACAACAAGTTGAGTTACATCAGTTCTGCTAGTCAGGACAGCAGCACCGTGGGTGTGACACCAGACAGGATGTAGTTCCCATCCAGGGCCTGCATTATGCCATCCTCACGCTTTTTTTCTCTCTTCACCTTTCCAGATGAGGAAAAGTGCAACAGGAAACCTGGAAATCTCTTGCACGCAAGTGGATCAGCATCGTATCCTGACTCCGTCCAAATAAGGGCTTTCTGCTGGAACCGATCGGGCCCCTGTAGACAGAATTCACAATCCAGCTGGAATGCTGTGACAGGATAGTTAGTGTTGCACAATGACTAGTTGGTGAACAATCGGTCCGTTCCGCCGAAGTCTGCTCGTCCTTGCTGCCTTCATCCTGCCAAGAAAAACGATTCCCTAGTTGAGGTTATTTTTACAGGCTCACTGCTAACATACTTATGGAGATGAGTCTTTTATATACCTAAACACTTCTGGCTAAATTAAGCTGTGAAATTTTCAGGAAGTCAGCTTTTAAGCACCATTTAAATATGAGCTAATCATGGCTGCTGTAAATTTCCCTGATGCCTGGGTATCCTGCTGGGAGGTCAGAGAGTGTGGGGTTTGATGTGGGCCAATTCAGTCCTGAGCCAGAACTATTACAACACTCTCACAAAATATGCCATTAAGAGTCATCAGTGGCCGCTCGGGCCCCTCACTCTCTGGCAGTAACTCGATCTCTGCCATGCTGAAAGCTGGGACTTTCACTCGTTAGGCTGCAGGTCAGTCATTATTTTATCTAGCTTATTTAGCCAGGTGTGTGAGCTTCTACGGTTGACGTGCAAGTCCTGTACCTGGCCCGTCACAGACAGAGGGATTTCGATTATTTTATTATTTATTTATTTATTTTGTATATCTTCGCGTCAGCTATTTTACTCTCAAAGCTACTTTCCTGTGAAGTCCGTTGCTAATTTACACGCTGCTCTGGGCTATGAGGCTAAATAACATTCCACAGAAAGGGGAAGCCATTTAAGGAAGCCAAATAAGAAAACATAGTCATAATTGACTCGTGACATTTTTAATCATTAGTGTCAGAACGCAGAAATTGTCTGGTCCCTGGGCAACGTAACCCGCAGTCGTCGGAGATCCCTACCCTTAATTGGTAGTCCTCTTCCTGGCGTAAAGTATCACATGCATATGTAAAGTTGTATTTAGGGGTATAAAGGAGGGGAATTTATAAATGAGCTCGCCTCCAGCATTTTTTTATTTTTTATAACCGATGTTTCAATCTCTCTTCGGTTTCTAATTTGTGTTTCTTGTACGTTATCAGCTTTGTTCTGCCCGGGCCGGAGTCATAAGAAGAGAATTTTAAGCAAGTTCTCCATGACCAAGTATAGGCAAAGAAAGTACACAAAGGCTGATTTGTGTTATACTGATCATCACAAGACTCCATACACAAACTGTTCTCTAAATAATTAATACTTCCAGCTATTTGAAATGTAATAATACAAATTCCATCCCTAATGTGAAATGAAAAGTGGAAATGTTCAAAAACAATACAAATAATGAGGGGGGGGGAGGGTTGCCTTGCCAGGAAGGTTGAGATTAAAGGTCCCCAATGGTATAGTTGTGCAAGCAGGAGGTTTGAAACTTATTGGAAAAACAAAGCGCACATTTATTAAGATAGCAGTCTGTTAGCTGCCTGGTTCTGAAACTTTATGGTTTAAATTAGACTACTAGTTTGTTTATTTGGGGGGGGGGGGGTAAAATCGAATAAATTCATTAGAATTTATGAAGAATAATAAACAAGAATTGTCTCGCACATGTTTACAGTTCCAGTTATGCGGCTGAGTGATGTAGAATTGTAGAACAGAGCCGGAGCCAAATTGAATAAACCATCGGGCCAGAGCCACTTTTGATTTAAATTGGGGTTTTGGAGCAGTAAACGGATACAGATTGTATACCTCTACCAACCATGATCAAGTATTAGATCAGATCAGATTAGATCAGTGCTTTTGATCTGCTTCGCTGCATTGTTCGCTGCGAATATACTGTATGTATCCACTAACAAACTAACCTCGGAAGCAAACTAACTACGATATATCATATAAAGAAACTGTCGTTTTTGGTTTTCTATTACATGAGGAGACATTTTCATATTTCAAAAAGCAGACATTCCCGAAATGTTCCAACAAATTCCAGGCACTGTGTTTCCCTAATGTAACCGAAACAGCTGCAAATCTAGAGCAATGGATGACCAGGTACAGTACAGTAGAGCGCGCGCGGTGATATGTGGTTCTGCATGCAGCCAGCATCTCCCCAGGCTCTGTGCAACACATAGAAGACATGCGAGAACAATAATGGCCAACGCTGTACGATGAAAGATAAATCTATCTCATTAATCCTTTATTCTTCCAGGCTGGGAGGCACATCTAACGAAACAAGCTCTATTGTCATCCTCTGGAATATTTCACACAGATGGTCAGAGAGGAGGGGCTGCAGTGGGATGTCAATGTGTGCATCATTAGACGGTGCTGAACCTAGCAGAGAAAGACAGACCCTAGGATGATGATGCTTTCATTACCGAATGATCAATGTTGGCTTTGCATCGATGCGAGAATAAAAAGCATTCTTTCGGTTCCCTTTGATGCGTTCCGTCATCTTACGTTGGAACGATCGGGCTCGCTGTGTCTATGAAGTACAGTGATGACGCGCAGGGTCTCGTGTTAAAGGAGGCAAACATGAAAGTGTCAGCAGCCATGGGGTAACTGTAGTGCTTCCAATTTGTTTCTCAGCAGGGGTTTATAAAGTGTGTGGAGAATTACAAAATCACAGTAGTGAAGAAGTGCAACTGTGTTCTGGCGAACAAAAGCCACCGATTCTGTGCAGCTGAAAAGCAAGTGGAGTCCATAAAGCACTTGATGTGCATATAAACATTTTATCAGCCTGGGAGGCCCTGTAGAGAGGTTAAGCAGAGTGTGAGCAGAGCTCGGTAATGACCAGTCCCTCTTCACTGAATGGGTTGAGAAATAAAGAGTACATTCATTAGTTAGTTCGGCCCAAAGTCGGAAGATTTTGTCAGCGCTTTTTTCTTTTTTTCAATCCCATTCTAAACGTATCGCAATTACGTGATCACAAGAAATATCTGTTCTACGGCGGGCTTCGGAAACGCCTGAGTTATAAGGCAGTAAAGCGGCACACCCAGTCAACTCGCTTATTAGTGGTAAAGTGAGCTCTGGCGTTTAAAGGCCAGCTATGATCTAGGGTCACTGACACGCTCTTAATCAGGTCTATGTGCGTTCTGCCTTTTATACAGTCTAAGAAAGTTACAGTATTGTAAATGGGGTAAGGGTGCCGGCTAGAGGGGATGGCAGAATTACTAACTAGAAAACGATACGGTAAATGAAAAGTTCTGGACGTCATATTTCTGTTTATCCGTTGCGTTTTGCATAGAATAAAATGTTCATGCTGAAAAGGTGAAAAGGACATTAAAGTTTAACCCTGTGTCTACACCACTTACAGTACTGTATGCATCCTTCACGGAAATGTAGCCGAGAAATTACCATCGTCTAGTATGTTATGTCTGAGCGTCCTCCTCTCCCCCTTCATTGTTTAGGAAAGTGCCCGACGCTGCTCTGTGGGGTAAATGCAACGAGACAGCACGGCAAACCAAACTGATTAAGAATTCAATTAGCGTGTCTCTGAATTCATTCGAGACATAAGGTGGATATCTGATCCACTTTCAACCTCCGAGATTTTTCCCTTAGATAAGATCCCCGGATTACAGAGCCTGCGCGAGTGCTAAGTCTTGGCTCGGTCTCGATGAAACGCAGGCTTTAGAAATTAAAGTACACACTGCAAATCCATGATTGTCTTAGTGATAAATTCTGAAATAGATTTCTGGCCATTTAACCTGAATACGACGATACACACACACACACACACACACACACACACACACACACACACACACACACACACACATAATCACTCACACAAAGGCCTGCTCTATGCTTCTTTTTTTTTTTTTCTATTTTTAATCATGTTGAATTTTCTGAGCAGACCTCTCACATCTTAAAGTCATTTGCAGACAAGAGCCTTCCTTTTTAGCATGCGCGGTGATCAGTCTACAGTCCGGCGCGCATCATCTGAAAGTGCCCTTTGTCTGAAGTTTGATAGTCGGGCCTCAGCTTGAAATCATCCTCCCGCTTACTTTTACCTGAAACGGGGAGATCGAAGGAGAAAAGCAAACAACGTAGGAAAGAAGAAGAAAAAAAGAAAAAGAAGTGAGTGAGGAATGCTTCTGTTGACAGGTAAAGCGCTATTACTAATTTATCTCCCTCCTCTTAGTGCTGGCTAAGCACGGCGGAGCGCGCGGCTGGGAGAGCACACTGGATGTCAGTGCTGTCAAGCCTTCATTTCACCTGTCAGCGCGGTGACTGACGTACAAGCACTTGTTTGCCCTTCCTGTGGTCTTCTCTTGCGTGTCCTGACAGGCACAGGCCTCCGGAGCGGCGCACTTCGCCTCCTGCTACAGTAGGTCTCTATTCTTTACGCGCACACACACACACACACACACACACACACACACACACACACACACACACACACACACAAACACACCTCAAGAGACATCATTTACCCCATGAACCAAATCTAGCAGAAAGACAAAAGAAAAGGAAAGCCGCGATATTCGCCCGTCATATTCCCGCTGATGGAATCTGTACGTATGTTCGGTCGGATTGATCCGAAGTGCAGGAATTTGATATCAGTGAAAATTCCATTCTAATAAGTGAGACCATGTGGGTTGACTGTAGCAAGTCCATCAATGCCGTCACTGAAAGAAGACGTCCGATCGGATTTCACTGTAAACTAATGATGCTATGGTTTCAAGCTTTAACAAGAGCTTATTTTAAATAGAACGCCTCTAATGATTAAACCGTATAAAGCCCCGTCGGAAAACTGTACACTGAATCGCACCCAAGCTGATGTTCTCCAGCTCAGAGCATCATCTTAACAAGCTGGAGCTGTCTACCATCTGGAGGCGTCTTGCAGTAAGAGCTGAGACAAGCGGCTGATTTTACTTTTCCGTAAGTGCTGTAAGACGGGATTTCCTAAGTTGACCACATCCAGTTCAGGCTGCGCTGATCCTGGCTCGCTTCGCTTTCTTTAACCGCACTGTGTGTACTGTGAATGTTTTCTTTGCTTGACTTTTTTTTTTTCTCTCTTACATTTTTGTTTTGTTTAGTTTCTATTCACTATCACACACTGATGTATGTAGTTGAATGTAATTATGGAGACAGTCTTCTGTAATCAGTTTGCAATGCCGGTTTGGCTTTGGGGTTGCATGGCGTTTTGGGGGTAGGGGAGGAGTGCGGTAGAGCGTGCCGCTTCTCCCTGGATATTTCATCACAATAAAGCCTTTGTTTTGGCAGAGGTCTCTCTCCTCCGGCTCTGCTGTCAGCCTTTGATCACGGCGAGACTCTCTGTTCTCCACTCAGATGGACGGGAGCAGCTCTCCCGCCCCGCCGTGGAATCCTTCCTGCCTCGTCCAGGTGACAGCAGGTGAGAAAATAGCCGTGTTATCAGGAGAGGGACTGGATGAGACCTGTCTACAATGGGCCCGCATATTCTCCTGCACGGGCTGGTGATGCTCACCTGATAAGCGCGGTAGGGGTCAGTTCAGTCGCTGAAAAGCACTGCACCTCAAAGACGGAATGGGTGACCCCTCCTGTTCGGGGTTGTTTCTGCCACAGGGTAACGGCTTAACTGAGAGAGATGTGAAGAATATGTATGGGAAAAATGTCTGCAGGTGAGGTGAGACACGTGCACTCGTTAACGCATTAATTAATTACACAATAATCATGCTCTTTATTTTCCAGAGTCACCTCCGTTCTGGGTGCAGACCACACCTCCAGGATACTGTCCGAAGGCGCACTCTCGTTTTACTTCGTCGTCTTCTCTTGATACCGAGCATGCTCAGTGCACCCCGATTCTGCAACAGGAAGCGTCTCGCTCTCAGACCGGTGCTGCTGGCCAGCCTTAAACGCCTCCAAAGCCTTCTGTCGATAATATTGATGTAATGCGTGGGCATTTTTGAGTGATCCTGCTGTTGGGGGGGGGACTAATGACAGAGCGTAGAGGGGGTGATTGAATCTCGGGCCGCTCGTAGCCAGACGGCACGCAGCCAGAACAGCTAGTCATTGATAAAGTGTCAGAGACTTCAGCCGTTTGATTAGCCCTTCCACTAATGCCATGCTAAGCAGAAACATTACTCTGCCCCCGCTAGCGATGGGGGGGAGGGAGGGGTGCGGCGCAGAGAGAAAAATATACTCTACAGGGAAATTAACCAATGTGGATGAAATGGTGTACCAAGGAAATTCTTGGATAAATTAACAACGCAATTACATTACATGACACGCTGCAAGATGGATGAGGAAAACTTGGCCGGTATTATGTTCTGTTTTCCAAATTGCAATTTATTTGAGGGCTTTAATGGATGCCGTATTAAAACATCTTGGGCCCCGGTCAGGTTTCATTGTGTGTCACAGAGCCATGATTGATGACCTCCTCTTCCCCGCCTTCCCCTCCCTCCCCTCCCTCCCTCCCTCCCTGCACGCCTCCCCTCTCTGCATTCTCTGCAGATTTGCAGGGAATTTTAAACATTAGCTACATTTATATGGATGCAGGAATAAGCAATTGATTTTCTTATCACTTAATTTCCCTACACTCTCTGCAGTGAGCTGATAAATTTCGGGGCACTCGATTCATTCCTTCGCTCTGTCCTATAGTTTCTATCAATAGAGCCATTTGTCTTGGATCACATCTGGAGACCTATCTTTCCCTCTCTCTCTCTCTCTCTCTCTCTCTCTCTCTCTCTCTCCTTTTCTTTCCCTCGCTCTCTCTGATCGTGACTGTGCTTTCACTTTTTATAATCTTTTGTTCTCATTGCAGTGATAGCTGAAGCTGTCAGAATTGTTTCTTTTTTTGTTGTTGTTGTTGTTTTTTTTCCTCAACGATGCCCTCCGAAACTAAGTATATTTTATCTCGAACAAATCATTAGTGCATCAGGAACATCTGGAAGTCATCGTCTGTGAGCTTAAAGCATTATGGCAATATCAGAGCTATTGGATTGTACCATTCATAATTACTCACAGGACAGTCGAAACCACACACACCCTGCTTTGAACTTGGGGGGGGAGGCAATATGTGAACAGAAAGCGTGAGGAAGGGGGGGGGGGGAAGGATCAACTCCATTCCTGCTTAGCTCACGCCTTACGCTCACAACTTCCTCTGGGATGCTTTCTGCAAGATGGCACCTCTCGGTGGGAAAGGTTAATAACATACACAATTAATCCTCACCGCATTACATCAACATCAAACCTATGAGCCATTCGCAGGTGTGTGTGTGTGTGTGTGTGTGTGTGTGTGTGTGTGTGTGTGTGTGTGTGTGTGTGTGTGTGTGTGTGTGTGTGTGTGTGTGTGTGTGTGTGTGTGTGTGTGTGTGTGAGACAGTGAGAGAGAGAACGAGTGAGCGAGTGTGCTTGTATACAAGAAGATGTGTCTAAATGGATGAATAATGGATGAGGCCTCTGTGATGAGACATGTTTCACTAAGTGGAAATAGTTTTAATGAGTCATAGTGGATTACACTTCCAATAATGGAGCTTTAAGAGCGAACAGGAGGAGAGGTGTTCAGACACGTCTAAAACAAACTGAACTCGGGGATGTTTTCCCTCCACATAAGAGAAGACTTGTTTTAACTCGATAACACAATGTTGTGGATTTCGTTTAGGGATCACTTTAAGTTCGCCGGGTTCTTCACGTGAACCGAATAAACACGAGGCGTTAAGACACGGTTATATGGCTGGCTGGAGTTCCACTGACATGTAGCGCTGGATCTGCCTCGGAAGTTCCGCGACATATTTATTTTTGATCCATAATACCGTCCCATGAAATCTGTGACTCTAGACATTAGTTTGGAATGCAAATGAGCTTGGACGTGCAATTCTATTGAAATGTCCTGTTTGTTTACGTCCAGTCCTCTAATAAAGCCGACCCCGTTCCCATACTTCATTTAGGGAATTTTTTCGGCCACGGCCCGCCAGTTTCCCAGGTCTGGAAGTTTAGGAATGAGAGGGAAAAACGAAGTTGCTTTTGGAAGCTGAACGGCTTTTAGAGGCTTTGTCTAAACAAAGTTTTGGATTTGTAAATAGCCGGGCTTATCTGGCCATCACAGCCTCCAGATGTTTCGTGAGACAGACCACCTGCTATGGGAATGCCTTCAGTCTCTCGCTCATCCTCGCTCGCTTTCTCTTAAGAAGGAGATTTCTCCTCTCACAAACACAATCCTGGCCTCTGAGGGAGGATATACACCTTTATCTTTCATCCTTTTCACAAGCGCACACCTGCCCTCTGGATAAAACAGCTGGACTGGTAAGCTAGCTTTACTGCGGCTCCAGCTTACCGTGGCAAAAAAAAAAAAAAAGAAGAAAAAAAAACCTGATGGGCGAAAAGAAAAATCTTTTTTGAAGAAGTATATACAAGGGCAAGTGATGGAGTGTTAGTGTGAAAAGAACATAAAAAAAAAAAAGGTGTGTTAATATACTGGAGCCGGCGGCAGACCAAACCACAAGCATACCGCGAATGAAAGTGCTTACAGCACAAAGCCCTTGAAAACCACCACAGTGCTGAGCGCAGCATACAAAGCTTTCCCTTTTGTAAGACATATCCTCCTTGGAGTTCACGCTCCCAAACATTGGTTGATATTAACCTCATAATAGACTTGCTCTGCTGTAAGTGCCAGAACACAGACGCAAAAACCTTTTTTTTTTTTTTTCTTTTTCTGAATTCAGTGTATGGCATGCTAGGATGTTTAGCTAATTACTCTGGGTTTGGGAGGAAATCGAACCGAACATGTCGACGTTCCTCCAGTGCGGCTGAGCCAGCCCTCGGCCCTTCACATCAGCGGATCTTCTCTGATTGTTTAAAGCGAGCTGTTATGATCTGCCATAAGCCAGTGGGCTGTTTTGACATTACTCTTTGATCAATAGAGCCCTCGTTTTGTGGTCGAACTGACACCCGTCGGCCATCACCGCTTAAGAGGTCATATGAAGACTCTCTATGAATCAGATCACAGAGTGTGCTATTTGCCCTCATCTTTCCTGACACGTGTTGGACAACACTGACCACAGCAGTGGCAGCCTCTCTTTGATGAACCCATCCTGGAGTGTATATTTACACAGGCCTGTCTGTCATTTGTGGAGCACATCGCCTTTGATGGTTTCGTAGAGTCACACTAGTGGGATTAGATCATCCCGGGAGGATGCAGTACATTTTTTTTTTGTTGTTGTTCTTACGTAGGTGTAGTTAGGGTGTTTTGGAATGATTGTTTGGGGTTTCTGGACAGTAACCATACGTTCATGTTATTAACTTGAATTTGTAATTATTCATAGCTATTTTTGACTTACTTATTAAATAATGTATGACAAAATCACTTCATTGCTGAATAGTTGTCTATGATCAGTAAGTGATCTACGTTTTCTCTATTGATTATATTGGATGATATTGGTGCGTTTAATATTATACCACACTCTCAGAGCCTTATATTAATCTATTAATATTATCCTATTAATCATTCAAGCAGGAAAACATCTAACTTATTATCTTTTGAACCATTGAGCAAAAGACGCAGATGGTGACAGATGACCAGGCTGGTGATTAGTATACTGGTGATGCTGAATGCTGAGTGGTTGGAACAGACGAGAGGGGAAATGAGGCTGCTGCTGAGATGTTACATAAACAAGCACTTTAGGCCTGTTACAGTAAAACATTTGTTCTTATTTCTTCAACATAATCTACAAGATTTATGATCAATTTTATATAATATGAATAAATTAATTAGTCGCCTTGCACCTCCAGGGGTTCGATTCCCATCTCTGTGTGCATGGAGTTTGCATGTGCTTGGCGGGTTTCCTCCGGGTACTCCGGTTTCCTCCCACAGTTCAAAGACATGCAGATTAGGCTAATTGGCGTTCTCAAATTGCCCGAATGAGTGTGAATAAGTGTGTGTATGTATGTGTGTGTGCCCTGCAATGGATTGGCACCCTGTCCAGGGTGTACCCCGCCTCGTGCCCTAAGCCTCCTGGGATAGGCTCCAGGCCCCCTGTGACCCTGAATACAGGATAAAGCGGTATAGATGATGAGTGAGTCGATGAGGGTGGAGTGAGTAAATTGATTAGGGGTGGCTCAAGACTTTTTGCCCAGCAAAAATGGTTATGTCGTAGGAACATGACTAGTTGCACGGTTATTTATCTGTTTGTTGAAAAGCTCAGGGTAAAAAAAAAAAAAAAGAAAAGAAAACAACTATTTACAATATAGCTGCTCTAAGATAAATGAGAACAGTCTCACAGATTATCCATAACATTATATGCAACAATTAATGAAATATAATTTGTTTATACTGTAAATAAATAAAAAAAATGTCAACGGCTGGCAAATTAAAACAATTCTGCATTTATGGAAAATGAATCAACTTCAGGGTGCTCACAGTAAGTCACTGAGCCCCATCACCACCGTGTCATTAATTACTTTCTATTAAAAATTGCGGTCCATTATTTTTAATTCTGTTCTTAGCATGCAGTGTATGCATACAATATTTAAAAAAAAAAAAACTTTTAATCTGTGTATGTGTGTGTGTGCGTGCGCAACAGAATGGGTAAAATCCAGGTTCAGTCTGGGATGCTGCAGGAAGTTGAACAAGCACTCGCAGCCTGTAATCTCCTCCCCCACTCCCCATCTCGGAGCCTTAATTAAACCTGAAAGGTTACAAAAGGTAGTAGCAAATAACAAGGCCACATATTACATTTAAGTCGCCTGCTCTCCTTACACTCACTTAATAATTCATGTTATCAGAGTCTACAAGGAAGTGGGGACTCTGTCTCTCTCTCTCTCTCTCTCTCTCTTTCCCTCTCTCTGCCACAGACAGGATCATCTGTCCCCCTGATTCAATTTACTTAAGGACGTGCACACCATTGCCTTCCTGCCAGGCCAGCGAAATAAATATGATTATTCTTAATGGGGTGTAAGGTTACTCATCCTCATATTCCCCAGCCGCCTTCTTATGTGACCGTCATGACATACAAGAGCACTGAAGCCCAAGTGTCTCTCCGAGGCTAAATCCAGCTCTCGTGATACCAGTAATCATTAGACCTTTTCGAAAATGAGAATTTGTGCGTGTATGTATTTACTTCTGCCTTTTACGTCCGACTGCTTCCCAAGCCAATGAGTTGGATTTCGATCGCGTGTGTTGTTGTTTGCCTGTTCACGCATTTTATCAGCAGTTAAATAGTCTTATATACTCTGTAAGCAAGACCGTTTTCCTCCTTCCACTAGGAATGCGTTCCCTCTGTTTCCCGTTCCGAACACTTCGTCTTTGATTCCGCGTGTAACTCGACGGGAAAACAGTGGTATTTTCAATAAGAACATCAATTTACCGCATAAGCGCTTCAATCATATTTAATTCCTTACTTTAGCCAGAAAGATTGCAGCATGCACACATCTGGATGTTGGAAGGAAGGAAATTTCTTTTTTCTTTTTTTTTAATTCTGAAACCACATCTAGGGAGTTGATGTTGTGCAATATAATAAACAACAGCTGAGTATTTTAGTGAAGTTAAATAAAGCAAACTTTTTTATTATTATTATTTCACATTTCCGTGTAACAAGAAGCGTGTTTCATAGCAAGACATGCCGTTGGACCAGAACCGAAACAATGCTTTTTTTTCCTTGGAGACATTTTTTGTGTTGTAGACAAGTACATTCTTCAAAAATAAGTCCTTACATGATAAATGTTGAGTGCGATTTTTAAGGATGTGTGTTTTCCTCTGCATGGGAGAGGCTCTGGGCTGGAACTGCAAGACTGCATCTCCCCCTCCAGGACAACTCGCATATGGCTGAGCTTACAGTATGTGAGTGGAGAGGATTGCAAGTGTGTGTGTGTGTGTGTAAGTTCCTCTCCCCGGTCTGGGCTGATAACAAGTGAGCGCTCTGCTCTCGCGGTGATGGATGGGAGTTCTCCGTCAGACTGGCAGGAGAGGGTGGCGGCCCATATGGAACTGGCATATGGACCTCATGTATATGATAGGACTAGTGAGGGGGAGTGACAGAGATATACATTAAAAACATTTCCTGCTCTTAAAAATGCAAGGTTCATCAGTTTGGCACGGGACTATCATTCAGCGATTCCTCCACGCCACACCAGGCACCCAGACACAAGCAGATGCACAGCCTGGGCCTTCTGCTGCGACACTGCGAGCTGTTTTTTTTTTTTTTTCCTGTCTCCTCTAACATCCCAACACTTGCCTGGTTTTCTCTAATTGGTTCGAACAAGCTGGAAAAGGCAATCTTTGCCTTTAATGGAAATTTATTTATCACTTGCTTAATCATCAGATACACTTTATCATGAAACAGTCTAAAAATGATGGAAAAAAAAAAACATTTGTAATTGTTTCATGGGTCATGTTTTTGCACAGGACAGAACAAAATCTCATTCCCTTCTCATTTAAACAGACAGTAATATATGGCTGTATGAATTAGCGTTATATTTATAGATGTGGAATACATAGTCGGTGTCTTTTTGCCCCATCTCCTGGCCTGCAGGCTGTCTGCTAAGCCCCAGGGGGCTCGGTTCGATTGTTTAAAGCCCCCTTTTTTAATTGGCGCTTTGTCTGTGCACTCCTAAATGAGTTGGGACACCCATGGAGGGGGACCTGCAGAGAGCCAGGGCCACATGACAGCGCCCACCGTGGGGCCTGTCCCACAAAGCCTCAAACCGCCAGGCGTGTGACAGCGGCCCGCTACACCCGTCTGCCCAATTAAAACTCAGCTGTCAGAATGGAATATTATAGCTCTCTCTCTCTCTCTCTCTCTCTCTCTCTCTCTCTGGCTGCATAAGTGTGTGGGTGTATACATGTGCACCAAGAACACTCACAGCCCATTATTTGAGATTACGAATATGTGCTTTAGAATGTGCAAATATTGTTTGTCACAAGTGTGCACGTGGAGATGTGCTCATGCTATTTGTAGCTTGTCGTGTGACGTCCTTCTCTACACACACACACACACACACACACACACACACAAATACATGCGCTTGTGGATGTTTTGCATCAGCGGCCTGCGAGTGTCGATGTGTGCAGCAGGCGCTTGGCAGCCGTAGGAGTCCAGGATGCCAGGAAGACAAGCTGGGTAAAGTTACGTGCGAAGTGATTTGTAATTCTGAGTAATCACTTAGGACAAGGCCTCACACCATTTTATCTGTTCATGACTGTAGGCCAAAGTCAATACTCATAGGATAATCATGAGCGCAGGCTAACTGAGCCCTTTCATTAAAGCTCTGAGGAACAAACCTGATACGGGCCTGATTCCCTCTGAAAGGAAACACATTCTCAGGGCCTGCGAGCAGAGAGCACGGGTCAGAGTGGCCAGCAGCACCGCTGCATCCCTGCTGCATCCGCTTCTGCCTGTTTTCAAACAAACAGGAATTCTAAATGAAATAGACGGTGCAGCAGAATGATGCTCAGGTACACATGGGTAATAATTGTCGAGGTGTGTGAGATTGATGGGAGTAATAGGTCAGGTTCGGAGTTAATAACAGTCTGTTTGAAGTCCGCGCATCCGACTTTAATACAACTTTCAGTGAAAAAATTGTGCCGCTGTCTATTGTTAATATCCTATATGAATGGAAGCAAACACCACAACCTTTTTATAGCCGAAACTGTAGAATAATGCGTTTTTTTTTTATAGTTATCTGAATAGGATGCTGTTATTATTTTGTACAATTTTTATTACTATTATTATAGTATTGGGAAGTGATTTTTATTTTAAGGAATGCCAGCGAGCGACAGTTGGAGATGTGCAAATTGACAGAAACAACAGTGATACAATTATATCATGGAAATCATCTTTTTTTTTTTTCATCTTTTTTTTTCACTTCTTTTTTTTTTTTTTTTACAGTGACTGCATTATTGCACAGAACATAATAGTCTTCTGAGTAATATATAAGATTAAAATAATTAGAATAAGTAGATAAGTAGATATTATACAGTAGTAATGCATGTATATCTCTCCATAATGAGGCGTATCCGTTGCACGATGTGACAAAAAAATAATAATAATAAAATAAATAAATAATATATATAAAGCATTGTAAATTGCAAAAAAAAAAAGTTAAGGGGGAGGGCACAAGGCACAGTACACCCCTGAATGATATGCCACACGGTCTGAGGGCACAAGCACACACTCACACACCCAGTAACACCAAAAGTCTTTGGTCTGTGGGAGGAAAGTGGAGTTCTCAGAGGAAACCCACCAAGGAGAACATGCAAACTCCACACACACACACACACACACACACACACACACACACACACACACACACACACACACACACACACACACACACACACACACACACACACACACACACACACACACACACACACACACACAGTCTGGAAACAAGACTCAAATTTGTGTGTGTGTGTGTGTGTGTGTGTGTGTGTGTGTGTGTGTGTGTGTGTGTGTGTGTGTGTATATATGTGTGTGTGTGTGTGTGTGTGTGTGTGTGTGTGTGTGTGTGTGTGTGTGTGTGTGTGTGTAAATATGTTTGCAAAAAGTATTGTATGTGTCTATATAGACACATATATGCATATGGCCTTAGAAAAGAGTTTTTATAAATAGTTAAAAGGTTAAAGCTAAAAAAAAAGGCTGATCAGCTTTAATGTAGCCAGTGATATTATTATATATAATTGTACATGTCTGCTTGTCTTTCTGTACGGCAGAACTCTCTGTCTAACTTATTAATCCAAAGAATTAAAATGTTGTAAGGCTGAGTATTTTACGTCTTGTTTATGCTTAATCTTCTTTCTTCATCAACCAAATACAGGACTCGCCCTGTTTAAAGTAGATTATTACATCCAGCACATAGCAACATTCATAACATCACTTTAACACTCTCAGTTCGGAAGATTTAAATGCTCTCACCTCGGACTGCTGTTTGCTCTAACGACCCGTGTTTTATCGCGTTGATTGGCCCTGTTGAGTGGCGTGTATATGTAGTTACTGTATGGCCACTTCGAGGGCAAAAGTGTTGTATCCGTCCGAAAACGCGAAGATGTGAAGTAATCTGACACAAAACTGCTCATAGCATCCTTTCTACTCAACTAATGTCAGGCAAGTACAGAAGGCCTGGCAAAGTTTCATTAAATTCTGCATTAAAATCAGCTGGACAGACATTCAGACATACAGACGTACAGAGAGGCTGGTTTCGGGTCCTCCGATATGTATGAAACGTAAAGATATCATTGAAAGAGCGAGTTCTGACCGATGTACAGACAAACCCTTTCTTCATGTCAGCGTTGCCCAAAACTGTCTGTACATGTGTACTGTATGTGTGTTCAATTTTTTATCTCGTATGTGCAGACGAGACGTGTGCGCTCAAAAGAAAAAACTAGCATGCTAGAATTTTTTGAGGTTTCTGCACAATCACTTTTTCCACTCTAAGCTGTGTGTTTCTGAAATTCGCCGTCCTTTAAACAAAGCTTTTACACGATCAGATTTCTCACCGCAAGAATTCCGGCAACAAACGAAATACCTGCCTCGGCTGAAACGCCCGCGGCGCGACACGCAAAGACATGCTCTCACGTCTTCCTAGAGCTAAAATAGGATTATTACTCTGATAATCCAGGTGGTGTTGTGTTTTATTAGCAGCATTAATCCTCCATTACTTTGCGCGCATTATTTCCTCAGTTCTCACTGCCAGGGAATTTCTCTGGCAATTTGTGGTGACGAGTTCACATCCATTAACTTATCATCTTATTAACGTGCAGCGCCTCACGGTAAACCACAAATTTTACGTACCATGACGGTGTGGCTGTTGCACAGAAGGATTAAACATGCACGAACACACACACACACACACACACACACACACACACACACACACTCAGGTGAGTTGGAGCCCTGCAGACATGGCCAGGTCTGCTGTCTAACATCCACAAATAGTTCCCAGCTTATTGCTAATCCCTGCCACGGGCAACAAGCCGTTATTGAAAATGTCTCACTTCTCTGACAACATGCATAAGCTCATATTAGTGTTAGGGGAAAAAAAGACTAGAGAAATAATCATCTATCCGAGCTCAGGATGTAGGACTTGCATTACATTTTAAATATTCCAACATCATGGAGGACCGTCATCAGGTTTAAGGAAATCTCTGGAGACCTCGCTGACTGCTATTAGATATTAAAGTAATTCTGTATAAAAGAACAAGCTCGTAATCTGTCTGCTCTTAGTTATTTTTATTTTTCTCTTGTTTATAAATGTATTTTAGAGGAATGTTTTTTTTTTTTTTTTGCTCTTTTAAAGTTATTGCGGTGATGATGCGGAAACAACTTTGTTTCATCTCGACTTGAAAGCAGGCGAGAGGCTCAGTTATGTTAGACCTAATAGCTTGCTGAAGAGCGCGATAATCATTGAGGGTTTGTCCAGCTGAAGGAAATAAAGTGTTTAGCAAGGGGAAGAGTCGAGAGCTTTAAGGTGCGATTAGTGACGAGTAAACCCTCGAGCTGAGCTTAGAGATCCTTCACACATTAACATTGGAATCTGGCACATATTTAACACACACACACTATACAAACCTATATACAGTGCCAGTCAAAAGTATGAAATATTTATGGCTTTAGGTATCTAAGTAACAACAACTGCAAAAACAGTCAGTTGTTATTTTAAGGCATGAAAGTCGACTGTTCTGGACGAACAGTATCAAGCACCGTGATGAAACTGGCTCTCATGAAGATCATCACAGGAAGGCAAGACCAAAACTCACGTCTACTGCAGAGGAGAAGCTCATTTAAAGGTTACCAGCCTCAAAAGTCACCAATTAACAACCAGCACCTCGGATTAGAGCCGTTATAAAGGCTTTACAGAGCATCCTGTAAATAGCAGACGCATCTCAATATCGACTGTTTGAAGGAGATTATTGCATATTTCGGATGTTTTACAATGTACTGTACAGTAGGAGGAAATAAAAATCAGGAAAGGTCATGGAGATGCAAGGAGTGTCCATTTGACTGGTAATGTGTGTACAGTATACTGTACAGTATGTATATATTCTGCACATTATCCTGCTTATAACTGGACATGGTTCTACATTACATTTCAACTCTACTATATTTCATTTTATGATATTATTATTATTATTATTATTATTATTATTATTATTATTATTATTATATATCACAATTTTATTTTCATTATTTTACATAATGTAAATTTAAAACTCCTTATTTCCATATTTTTCTGTATTTCTAATTTGTAAATTCTCTTATTTCATACTGTAACTTTGTTGTGTATTGTGTATGTGATGAATACAAATTAAATTTGAATATATATATATATATATATATATATACACAGTATATATATATATATATATATATATATGGGTGTGTGTGTTTTATATATGCACCTATAGCATGTACTGTACATTGTGCGTTGGTGTGTGTTGTCTGTGTGACATTCCCTCTGACTACTAGCACAGACACATCTCTCTTCTTCAGAGACGGAGAATCGTCCTGCATCTGGAAGCGAGTCTATGAAAAGTGGCGTCTTCCTGATAGCTGGAAACATTTTCAACTGAGTGGAAATCTTCTTCTGGGACCTGGCCAATCTCCAGGAACACTTGGCTTTTGCAGCTGTCTTACAGCATTTAAGGAGCGGCATATGGTACCCAAGTACCATTGTTTCACTGCTAAACACCCCTCGTTTTCATCAACGGCTTGCCGCCTTTTCATGTTGGTTTCCTTTTTTTTTTTTTAAGTAAAACTGATGGGAGTGAAGAAAGATTTGTCAGGGTTTTTTTTTTTCGGTTTTTTTTTTTTTTCGTCTGCATGTCTAATGTTGGCAGCGATGACATTTTGATTCTCAGTCAGAGAGTTTGTGAAACAGCACCATCTGTGTGCTTTTGCCTAATTAGTGTAATGGCCGCAAATATTAAAGCAACTGTTTCACATGACAAGCTGCTTTGCACATATGTGTCGAGGCGCTTCTGCTCTCTGTAGATGCGCACTTTAGATCTTCGTACGGGAGCGCACTCGTGACTCCGAACTCGCATTTGTTGTGCGTTACTATTAATATTTCTTCGCAACTGCTATTTTGCATGTCATAACTGTTTTCGCACCAGAGGTGTACAGTAGCTCGTGATAAAATGACATTTAAAAAGTGCAAACCTCCGTGTTCTTCCTTTAATATGTGTCGAGGCTAATAGTGACACATCGCGAGTACGCAGGGAAATTCTTCAAGGCAAATTCAATAAGTGGGCCGATGAGTTAAATGCGTTTCGTCGATAGAATGAGATATTGAAATGAAACGCGTTGGAAGGGGAAACAGCGTTTTGTTTTTTGTTTTTTTTTTTTTCTTCTTCTTTTTTCTTTCTTTTTTCCTGTAACAGCAACAACAACAGAAAATGACATTATCAAATAAAAGTTAATACACTCCATTCAGAACACATTAGACTCACACTAAAGGTTAATGTTTCTGCTAATTTGGAAATGCTAGATTGCTGTCAGTGCGAGGGGAAATGCTTTTCAGAGGCCTGACAGGCTAAAATGAAGCTGTCATATCCTTTCACTGTGCATGGAGATCAGAGCATGGGTGATATCAGACAGACAGGCAGACAGACAGACAGACAGACAGACAGACAGACAGACAGACAGTGCTGCGGGGACTTTGTGATGCTGGCGGTTCAGAGGAGGAAACACTCACCTACCGTATGACCGCAATGGATGCGGGTGTGTACTGTACTGTATATCTACTACTCTTTTCACTAGCAAGCTCATTCGCGTTTGCGTGTGGAATATTCTGAAATACGTTTCCGAAATCTCCGGTTGCAGACGCGACTTACCACTTCTTGACTATATCACATTTGCGAGCTAAATCTCGTCCGGTGTGTTTGCCAAGATTTTTATTAAGAGGAAGGGGGAAAAAAAAGAAAGAAAGAAAAAAAAGTTTGTCTATAATGTCATTAAGCCTTGCAGACTGGAGGGAATTAAATCCTTACTGGAGAACAAAGGAGCCAATCAGAAAGCCAGCAAGTAGTTAATGATGAGGATTGAGAGCAGGCCGTTCTGACAGCTGCTGTTCTGCTCACGCTGAGGAGATGATGGGGCCTTCGCAGATGATAAAAATGAGCTTGGTGCTTATGGAAGATTTGGACATGTTCTCCCATAGAATTAGATTGTAGCAAACCTGGGGGAAATTGCTACAGACAGTTGAGCCACAATTCTACTGTAATATTTCAAAACCTCTAAGATGGATTCGGGCTCGGAGCCAACCGCAAAACAGAGCGGAGTAGTCAGCCTCGGGACAGGACTGAAACAAATTTTATTCATGTAACTCTCGCATTAGTAATTCAGTAGTTCCCATGTGGGATGTTGATGGAAGACAGGAACTTATTCCTCTCATTCAAACCTGGTGGTACAGGCAGGCTGGGTGCTTGGATCTGTTTTTGTCCTATGAAAGGTCAGATGTTCCCTCGTGACCACCTCCGGTGCGTTTACTGAAGTACAGCGTTCGTGGCCCCGCCTTCTGTCTCTGGTCATTACTACATCGCTGTCGGTTCTCTCGTCTAATGGGGTCTCACCTGACAGGCCAGCGCAAGGCTCAATCAGGAGAAATGAGGAGTTGCTAAAAATGCAATTGATACCAAACTCATCTTAGTGTTTCCAACTGACTTGACAGCCATCTGAATTATTAGCAAAGAGCTGGACATACTGTACTGTATATTGGACACAATATATTGAATTTGTGCCTCTCTTATGCAACCTGACTGTATGTATTTATGTAGAAGCTAAAAGCATCACATATCTCAAGTCCAGGCATCATACTACAGTATACTATACAGGCAAAGCCTTTATATTGTAACAAATGGCAATTATGGGAGGGGAAGACATACGTATCTGACACCTACCTCGGAGTGATTTGTTCCTCACACTCAGTAGATCTGGCAGCATCAATCCTTCGAAATCCCTTTGGAAGACAAAGGTTCCAGTGGGAATGGACGCAGAGCGGATTAACACTCGGCGCAGGACGTGAGGGATGTCCACACTGCCGGCTGAATTCGAAGTTTTTGATCTCCGTGTCTGTCATGAATGCATGCAGATGGAGAAACGACGAATTAGACGCAGTCTCATCCAAATGATGGAGGGCAGCTTTGCAGGATCTGATGCCGTTTGGGGATTTTAAATGAGGACTATGGCTGGATAGGAAAAAAAAAAAAAAAAAAAGTCCATAGGGATGTTGGTAGGAGTGACTCTCAGCAGAAGGTACTTGATAGTGGAATAATATAAACTGAACCCAATATAATTACAGGACAGTTTATGGAGGTATACACCTACTGTATATGTATGTATGTACATGACTGTCGCTTCGACAAGGTCTATCTGTTCCTTGCTCTACATTGCAGGCTTTATGCTATTACAGAGCTGTTAGCACTTAGCCGCAGCTTTGTCTGGCTTTGTCTTTGATATGACATTCCCTCCCAGTGTCCCTGGGCTGTGATGACTCCATGCTGAGACTGCAAGGCCTGTGCAAGGGCCTGAGGTGCTTTGCCAGGGTGACTTATTGCTTCAGTGATGAAGCAACACACAGGGCCTGAGAGGTACTGAGGGAGCAGCGTGTGTGTGCGCGTGCGTGTGTGTATTGCAGTATTACACACCTTCACGGTCAGTAGTAACAACAGTTGCCGGTGCAAGTCTGGTGCGTGTGAAGGACGACGCATATTGGCCCGGGGTGAGACAGTGGACGTGCTGAGGCTCGGCCAGGAGCTGTACATGTACAGTAACAACTAGCAGTCATGCAGCTCTTCAAAGAGAGGGACCTATAACCCAGCATTTTAAAACTCTAGAGGTCTGACACACGCACACCGTGTTAAGAACTGGCCTGCAAGATTTTGCTGGTGACCCGGGCCCAGCTGCTCTGGCTCCTCCTGCCTGAGCTCAGCCAGCTGTAAAATGAGGTGCACGCAGGAACCTGCTGGTAATGAGAAGTGGCATCTCGTTCAGCCTAACCTCGGGAAAATCGTTCCTATAAATACCTTCTATAAATAACGTCTACCTTGGCCCTAGATCAAGCTCTTTGAAAAGGTCATTGCTCTCTTTCGCTCTCCCTCTCTCTCTCTCTCTCTCTCTCTCTCTCCCTCTCTCTCTTTCATTCTCTTACTCCTTCTCATCCCTCAGGTTTACTGGCCGCACAGACCCTATGTTCCACCTGTCCATATGGAAGGGTCAGAATAGTTTCTTTGCATACCATTCAGCTGTTCTTTCCCCATCTTTTGGACATGTTGGGTGGAGGTGGAGGTCCACAAACGTGGGCAGTTAGAATGATTCTGTCAGGTTTAATTGGTGGTGCTGTGCCCTGTTAACAAAGTGAAGTCAACTTTGCATTGTGATAATTAACGAGGGTTAACTGTTTCAATCTAATGTCAAATGTATATGGAGGATTTAGAATATTGCTATAGTGATGCAATAATAATGGTGCAATTTCAGCATCCCACTTAGTTTTAAAACAAATATTTTATAACCTTAGAAAAGTTTGTTTCTGCATAAGTATTGTTGGACAGAATTAACAGCAATGAGTATTCTCCTGAAATGTGTCTCATCTTGGTTGGAGATGTCTTGGTTTATTCCTGAATGTAATATATATATCATGCTATATTATATAGAGTACTTTAGGTTTGTGCATGTGATGCTCTCTTCAAATCACACAGGTCTGATCCAGAGACATCTCGAGTCAGACCCCCCTGTCAATCATGGATTTTGCACCAGCAACCATTTCTGTCATGCCTTAGATGTACAGTATGTTTCTCAGCGTTATCTTGTCGGAAACTTTTCCTGGATGGTGACTAGGCTGTGAGTCGAAACATCCTGCTACTTAGTGCCTACTATCAATCTTCACAAGAGCATTTGGACCACTTTATCCTGGGCAAAAGTCACTGCAGATGCCGAGTCTCTCCGGGGAACACTTGGCATTAGATGGGAATACATCCTGGATGGAACCCCGGTCCAACACAGAACAGCATGAACACACATTCACACACTCCCAGCAATTATCTCTGCAAAATCTCCAGTGATCTAGGCAACATTCCAAAAAAAAAAAAAGTTCTTTCTGCAACTATTCTAAACAACCTGTTATCATGAAGTTAGAATTAAAAACTCAAGAATAAACTAAACTGCGTAATTCTAAAACTGTAATATGAGGCTTGCTTTTGACCACTAAGCAAATTTCTAACTATTACATACATGAAAAATTCTTATGGTGCTGTTATGTCCTATTTTGGATTCGTCTCTCATGTGCTTAAATCTCTTTGGTTTCCCTCATGGGGTTGGTTGAGAGAAGAATTTTATGCATGCATCCTTATATTATATTTTATGCGCTGTTTAAATACAGCAACAGTTGAGACTAAATGCAACTAAATATTTGTTATATCATCAAAAAAAATAGTAAAAAACAATATATATACACACAGTATATATATAAAAATGCTGTCATAAAATCAACTTTAAAAAAATATATATATATATATATATTTTTTTTTTTCTTTATTTTAAGATGATTTTATGACAACGTTTTTTTAGAAGCGAGTTAAGTAAGTAACTGATAGCTCTGGTGTTGTCTGTACAATGCAAATAATTTATTTAGGTGTCCAAGTACTCCAAGACACATATGTAGTTCATGGAAGGGTTCAAGTATAAGTCACCATATGGTACATAAAACATCAAACTGTTAACCAGTGTGCAGCGCAAAAAAGAAAAGTAGGCACATTATAGTGGATCAGTGGGTCAGAACAAGCCTGGAGCTCAGTGTAAATAACTGTGAATAGCGGCATTGTCCTTGAATAGAGAACCTGCAACACTGAGCAGGCTCTGTTCACCCCCCACACCACCACCACCAATATAACTCTTTATGCGGGAGCTCCGGCGAGCCTGTGGGACCTCTGTCTCTAACGCGCTCTCCGTAACCACAGCAAGGCGTCTTTGGTCCCTTCACACCTCACCCCTGCAACGTAAACTGATTAGCCTCATTCAGGATGGATCTTCAGGGCAAATCCGACGCATCAGAGAACACTTATTGATCATTATTTCTATTGACTGAGCAACATGTGACAGCTCAGGGAGAGATCTGGTATTGATTTGACCAAATTAGTGCAAACAAAAGGCGCTCAAATTAGTTTAGGTGCATGGTGTCAAAAGGAATATGGGTACACATTTTAACAAGATTCACTCTTTAATTACATTCACTTAACCTCTTTTTAGTCACTGATACACACGCCGTTTGTCGGCCTCATAATCGGGTGACTATGGCTTAATCACATTACATAGCCATGACTATGAGCTAGACCCCTGTTTATGATACTGCATGAGAGTTTACATGAAAGTCCAGCTCTCTGGCCGTAGCTTTCTGATTCTGCTGATCCTAGGAGAAAACACACATACGCACGCTTCTTTTTCTCTTTTGTTGATGGCCTATTGACTGCTTCATCTCTTGAGCTCATTGCAATCTGGACCTGCATTCCCTCACGCCAATGAAAGGTTATTAGGTCCAGTACTTTCTACCCTAGCTTGCACTTCAGACTATGGTAAGAACCTGGGAAAACTCCCTTTCCTCTTCATCAAATATAAATAACGCCGCTTGGAGAAATGAGTAAATAAGTCATGAAAAAAGTACAAATGAAAAAAAAACAACAAAAAAAAAAACAACACACGAGGAAGGTGCCGCGGGAACGGAGAGAACTTCTTTGCGAAATTGAATGCTCTACATTTAGAAGGAAAAAAAGAAAGAAAAAAGAAGAATATTCAGAACTGTAGCTCTCTACTCCAGCAAGGAAGTGTGTTAAAGATATGAAGATAGAACACTGCTTTCCCAGGCATTAATGCTGATTAATGGTGATTGGAGAGCCTTCAAATTAAACATTATGATGGTCATCTGAGTAAAACTCCTATGACCTGCAACGAATTTGCTCGAGCTGAGTGGAAAGTAATTGATGGCGATGAATGATCTCGGCTGAAACAGTAAAGCTCAGCCCTCTTTTCCGTAGCTTGCTGCAGTTATACAAGTAATCTTGCCTGACAAATAACATCTCAGTCTATATAAAAATGAAATACAGCCATTGACAGATTGTGAATCTTTTCCCGGTGATGTACACGGCGAAAACGATACAAGGGAATCTTTGCCGCTTCTCGCCGAATATCCGGAAGGATCTCATTTTGTGGACATCATTTTTTGGGTCAGTGAGTTAATGCTAAAAATATGTCCTGCCAAAACCCCTCCATTTATCTGGGTGGGTATTCAGTGTCACACTCAGCGTGGGTAATTCTCAGTGGGACTCCCCTCTGCAGTGGAAGACAGGACTGAGTGGCAAAGTTAGACATTATCTCTGCTGTGATAGTCCTCTGTCTCTCCGTCTCACTGCACACTGTAACGACTCCAGCAGTAATTAGAAGGCCAATGTGACATACCCCACACTTACAGCCAGCCGGGATCTACTTCACCCTTTTCCTCCAGTTTGCCATGGATCCTAATGACATTTTATCCGGGCAACCTGTGCAGCCCATCATGCTCGCTTGTACGTTCCAATAAAGTGAAAAAAAAAAAAAAAACTGTTTTTTTTTTAAACTGCCGAGGCCGTGCTTTGATTTTTTTTTTGCACCGACTCTCAGTGCAAAAAGCGCCGTTCGTTTTGGAAATCAGTCGAGCAGATGTAAGTGTTAATGAGGAGAACAGAGCACACTCCTGGTGCTGCGAACTCTTAGAAAGCCTGCCAACGGTTCCTTTTGTGGGCTCTACATTTTTTACCCATCCTCCATGTATTCACCCAGAAAAATGCATAAGGTGGGCGAGAGGAGATTGAGAGTCAGACATGTGCGTTTTCTGATAATACCAACAGCACAAAGAGAGCATCAGGATGTGCTTGAGGGGTTGTCGGAGGGCTTTGTGCTGCTAAAAAGGCTGCTGTGATGTGTGCTGACACAGGAGGCTGTGTGGGGGGCTTTTAAATGCTGCCCATGGGCACTCTCCATCACTAGTTGATGAGAGGGACAAGAAAGTGCCTGTCACCTGGCTAGAATACTGCACTTAGCGCTCCACATCGAGACTGAAATACATTTTGGAATTGTTATGTGTCCAACGCTGTATTGCTCGAAAGACACAGGTCTTGCCGCCTCCATAATGCATTGCATTTTAGATTTTTTCGTTTTTTAAATAGACCAAGTTTTATTTTATATTGAGCCGCAGAGTTAAAAAAAAATCTAAATTAGCAGCTAGAACATAGTTATATACCATCAAGGTCATTCTAATAGTACGAGTCCTGCAGGACCATCTCCTGATTTCGTCCCCAATGTCCCAACTTAACCATTCAAATACGCTGTCCTTCCCCTGGTCCAGCCCATTAAAACGTTTCTCGGAATGTTCCCAATGCCTTTCGGGAAGGTCCTGGCAGAGAGGAAAGCAGATAGCAGAGAGGGACGAATACCCCCCCCCCCCCCCTTCTAACAACATCCCCCCTCCTTGTGCTAACACTTCTATCTTCTGGCCTATTAACAACTGTTACTGGAGCTTTAATTATACCCCTGCGATTGTGCAGAGTGGCGGGCTCATGTCATCTTCCTCCTTGGGGAAGGCGTGTAATTAACGGCATCCATCCACCAAGCCCGCGCTCAGCGTGCATCGTACCGCCACGTCCCTGTTCTACCACAGCCGCTGCCATAATCACGCCGTCTCCACCAACATCTGTTCCCTGAGCGATGAGTCCAAAAGGCCTGCGCCTGTCACACACAGCCGCTCCCCACCTTCATGTCCACCTTTCACCCCCACACACTCTCCCACTGCTAATGGCTATGCTCCGGGAGTCAGGGGAGACAGAGCGCAAGAGGTAAACAGAAACACAGCCAGAATCTAATTAAGACAGGAGCATAAATGAAGGGCATCGGCTTGTGGCTCTCCTTAGTTTTCACTTCAGAGGGTAATTTAACACGTTCGACGCGTTCAACAATAACACCCTGCCAATACTTCAGAAAAAATCCTTTTGATGACCTTAACTACACGCTGACCCTTGTTACTTACAATGATACTAAATGTAAAGCAGTACACAGTATCACTAAGCCATGTACCTGTAGGTAATTTTAAGTTTTTATAGGGGCTGGATTTAAAAGTCGGTATGCAGACGTTTTATAGCGTACTGTAACTCATCTGAAGGTTATGGTTTCTGGATCCTCTGGTTTATTCATGCCAATCACTTCCATAACTCTCAGCACAGTTGATGTTTTCATGACTGGCAGGTCTGCATATAAGGAGCTATCGATTTTTTCAAGAAACACAAGGATCAAAAGTTTTGCCCAGTAAAATACAAAATATTGAAAAATGGACCGAACCAAAAAAAAAAAAAAAAAAAAAAACAACAATCCAGGGCAGTAATGAGGAATACTCCGAGTCTTCAAAAGTGCTGCAAAGCTGAAACTCTTAGTATGGAGAAAGGTCAATATGGACAAACTGTTTTAACTGGGGCACGGTGCTGTAGTGGTTAACACTGTCGCCTTGCACCTTAAGGGTCCGGGTTCGATTCCAGCCTAGTCTACTTTGCGCATGGAGTTTGCAGACCTGCAGGTCAGGCTAATTGGAGTTCCAGTGTGTGTGTGTGTGTGTGTGTGTGTGTGTGTGTGTGTGTGTGTGTGTATGTGTGCGCCCTGCTCTGGATTAGCACCCTGTCCAGAGTGTACCCCGTCTTGTGCCCCAAGTCTCCTGGGATAGTCTACAGGCCCCCCGTGACCTTGAATACAGGATTACGTGGTATACAGTAGATGGTGAGTGAGTGTTTCAACTGGACATTTAAAGTAATTTGATATTTACTAACATTATTAATTAACTTTTTTTTGCACTAAATTTAATCTGAAGAATATATAGTTCTTAATAATAATGTGTTTGTTGTATATCATGTATATACTGTCCATTTTCTGAAGGTCACATTAAAGCATCTGAATGGTGATGACAAATAAATGGCCATACTGTACGCTTTTAGCACTTCATTTTTCCCCCTTTTGTTTTCATACAGATTGAGATTGACTTAACTAAGACTTAGCTTCTGATTTAGAACTTCAGAAAATATGCTCGTACTGTATATTAAAGGAACTCGCCTCAGTTCATCCATTTCACATCTCAACCCCCTCTCACTCACCTCCATCTTCTTTTTTGACTCGCGACCCTGGGCCAAGATTCCATGGGAAGTAAGGAGCTGGTTGCCAAAGCGAGAGGCAGACTTAGGGAGTAATCAGTGTTTCAGTCTGTAGAGACTATAAAGTCATTTCCCTCCTACTTTGTGATGAGATGCAGCAGCTCTCCTCACTTACTCCCCCTGAGCTTTCCCATTATGAAAGCACGGAACAATTTCTGACCATGCTTTTTGTAGTACCAACACACACAGATGAGATAGATCAAGATAAAAAAAAATATAAAAAAAAAACTACAGTATATAATCATCTCCGCCAATGTGCAATAATAATGTGTTGTATCCATTTCATTTTCTTTAAAGAAAGTCAAAGGCTTCCAAAGTGTGTCAGTTCTGACATTAGACAGAAATGTTTTTTATTAAAAAATTTTTTAAGTCATAAATATGTATAGATATATTAGGTTGGTGTTAGCTGTAAGCACCTGTCTACTTAACATTGACAGGAGATCATCGAGTGACTTCATGAAGTCTCCCTTCTGTCTCTGTCTACTGAAAAGCTGTGTCCTTTCTTAAATGTTGCCTTTCCTCTTGTCTTCTTTGACACCACTTCTGACAATCCACACTTCAGCAAAAAAAAAAAAAAAAAAGTTTAGATTTGTTAAAATGTCAAGTACTGATGCCTCAAGGTTAACATAATAATACCTCTCTAGGCATTGTGAGATTAATAATGCATTTTTGTAGGTTTGCCAAGAATAAAATAAAAAAAAAATGGAGCACCCTGATGCAACTGACATGTCGACCTCAAAATCAGCAGAAACCGTAATGTCTAAAGACCTGCATTTATTTTATTTTTCTTAGCAGAAGCTGTCTCCAAGTATTAATATATATATATATATATATATATATATATATATATATATATATATATATTTTTTTTTTTTTTTTTTTTTTTTTTTTTTTTTTAATGATGATTTCTGTAGACTTAACATCACCAGCGTGTTTAAAAGCAGTGATAATCTGGTTTAGAAATTCCTTTCTAAACCAGCGATGTGGATTTTCTAGATTTGCATAAGTACCAAAAACACATCCTGTAGTACATCATGGTATATACTTAAATATAACCTCTTGCAAATATTTGATCTGTAATATTTCATCAAAATATTCGACGTAATTCTTGTCCGGTCTTTATTTTGTAGTGTATCTACTTAAAGATACACTGCCTGGACAGAAAGAAAAAAAAAAAGAAAAAAAAACATCCTGTTTCAGCGTGGATCAAGCAAAGAAAAGATCAAAACTGTTGGGTTAAGAACCATCCAGCATATTATTAAAACCTGGAGGAACAGTGTTGAGCTGTCAGCATTGTGGAAGAAACGTGTTTGGAAAACAAAATCATGAATGACCGTGATCTTAAACGTTGATGACTTAAACGTTCGGTGAAGTTGCATCATAAGAAATCGACAGTAGAAATCAGAGGCTATGTTTAATAGTGAAAGCAAAATGGACACAGTGTGATGAGAATTCACAGGATTGGGATTAAACAGCTGTGTAGCCGTAATACCCCTATCTCACCTACGCGGTTTCGCGCGGTGGCCGTAAGTACGGTTCATCATGATTCACCACGAGCTTTGGCAGTGTGATTACGTCCACATGAAAAATTAAACATGTTAAATTTTTTGGGCGGACCTTGCGGGTGCTTGCGGACCTTGCAGAACTTTGCGGAACGTCAGCGGACCATCGGCGGGCAGTTGCGGCGGCTCACGGTGCCTAACACCGCATCTCACCGCGAGTCAAACCGCACAGGTGAAATAGGGGTATAAGAATCCCACTTGTTAGTGCGGCTAATCCGAAAAAGAAAAAAAAAGCAGTTCAGTTTGCTAGGGAGCATAAAGATTTCGGACTTTTGAGCAATGTGGTCTAATGAGTTCAGATTCCAGTACAATGGGTGCATCAGGGTAAGGGAAGCACACAAAACAATTAATAGATCATGTATAGTGCCCATGAGCCTCTGTAAACAGCGTTATGATCTGGGGTTGCTTCAGCTGCTCAGGTCTAGGCTCAGCACCATTATGTGGCAATAAAATTAAGTCAGCTGATGACCTGAATGTACTGAATGGATTTTTTTTTTTCCTGATGGCTCAAGCATCTTCCAGGGCTCAAATTGTGAAAGAGTGGTTGTAAACGTTTGTATGCTTGTCCTGGACTGTACGTTCCTTCTGGCCAACTTGTTGCAGAATGATTGTAAAGAGTTCCTTTGCACCCTATCCATTGCACATAGTGACCAGAAACGCACATTAAATTATTTCATAAAAAGAATTAATGGTAGAAAATCCAAGAGCACTGGAGTTTTACACTTCATAAGAGAGATGGAATGCTTCAACTTACAATAAGAAAGGGAAAAAAAGCACTTTGCATGAGACCTCACGGTTACTTTATATGCAGGAGTCTATTGTGATCATGGACTGCACTTTAATAGTTTCAGCTGCTCCTGAGCAGGACGTTTACGGAGTTTACACACTACAGCAGTAAATTGCTGCTGGTCTGGTTTGCTCCTAAGGTGTAACTTTTTCAGATGATTGACTCTTAAGAGGTAAAGTTTATGTAGTCTACAAAAAAAAAAAAAATGCAACTGGAGAAAGGTCATTGCTGCTAGGAACTCTGCTCTGTTTTAGTGTATTGTATAGCGTAGCAAATAGCTAGTTTGTTAATATTTACATGGAGGTCTGGAAAAACCCTGTTGGATGCGGCTGAAGTCTGGTAAGCAGCCAAGAAGCAGCTTTTGGACCAAAAATGCTTGTTTGTTGTTTAACCTTTACTAGGCTAGTGGATAGACGCACATTTAATTCAGTTTGTAATCAGATCCTGGCTATTAAAATGTCCATGGTGTTCTTGTTACATGATCATAATGGAATCTGCGTTACCTTTTTCAGTCTTAAGCTAAGCAGATTTTCAAAGATTATAAAAATGTTACTTGATATTCGGATCATGACTGCGACCATCATGACTTCTGTTTAAAAGTTTGGGCATCAGTTAATAACAGCTGTCCTTTACACTTGTGAGGATGTTAAATCCTCCTTGTTCAGGGATGCCATGGCTTCACACCAGCCTGTCAGTCACACTCCGGGGCTCCCGGGCCAGACAGCAGCCCGACCGAAAGGTGCTGTTGTTTATCGTCGTGTTTGCGTTCTTCCTCTGTCTGTGGCTGCTGTGCTCCTGCTGAGCCAGGCTCCCTCTGCTCCTCAGTCAGCGCTGCCAGTGATCTGCAGGGTGCACAGGGTTAGGGAAAGGGTCAAAACCCAACAAGCTGTGCCCAGAGAGGAGCTCACGCCTGCTGAGCAGGACGCACATTCAGCCCAGGTGGTACGCCTGCCACCCTGCTCACTGACTCATGTAGATGAGCCACACACACACACACACACACACACACACACATATATATACATACACCCACATACACACTGACACAGGCAAATAAACTTCACTCAGGACGTGCCTTTAAAATGCCTTTGAATAGTTCTGACATGGTCTTGCAGGTCTATGAATAAACAGCCAAGCAGCCAGCTGTGATGTTCAAATAGCACATCTCTCGCACTCGCTTTTTTTCTCTCTCTCTCTCTCTCTCTCTCTCTCTCTCTTCCTGCTCCTTATACACTCTCAGCTTATGATACAATTTTAAAGTACATTCCTAAAGTACACTCCTAGATGAGATATAATGCAAGCAGCCCGAGGAAAGGTATAAAAATTTCACCAGAAATTCAGACTGAGAATTATTAACATTTTCAGATTCTGCTGCTGAATGGTCCAGAGGCTGTCTGGCTTCAGTTTAATTCGGCAAGGGCTTCTCGACAGAAGGAGATTTAGTTACAGTGTTCCCAAATTATCAATTAAATGATAAGAGGTGCTTAAAAGAAATCAGCTCGGTGAAACGTGGCTTGTGGAAGAGGCTCTTTGATTATGTATGTTGTTCTCGCTCTATTCTTTCTTTTCCTAGTTTAGTTTTAATGATAGACCTGGCCTCTGCCACACGGGAGCGCCTCCTAAGAGCCTCAGCACTCTGCCTGTTCATGTGCGATCAATAAGCCTTTTCAGAGGCCTCATCTTTACTCTTTATGTTTTTCACTCTTGCAGGACCACTTACAGTGTTGTTCAGACCCTGCATTTGATCAGTGGAGTTGCACTCGACTAGCAAGCACAAGCAAATAATTGGGGGAATGAAAGAAGTTGGCTCATCGAATACACGTTTTTACACGATACACTGTGTAACGACTTTAAATTACAAATGAGCGAAACAAATCGCTAACCTCTAAACTTTACCCAACGCAAATTAATAAGAAAAAGTCCCTGACTAAAGAAGAAAACTGTAGTTTAATACCGGCCTCAGTTCTTCCCTGACATATTTATTACTGTGATATCCAGGAACAATTTCCTAATCTTCGTTTTTGTCAAGATGACATCACTCGTTAAGCTGCTTCAATGATTTATCCCTAGTTCTAATTAGTGGAATATGTATTGAAGAGGGGAGGGGTGGGTGGGGGGATGGGGGGGGGTGGGGTTCCAGGACAAACAGTGACTTGATGCCCTCAAGCTAAAAGACTTCAGTAGAGAAGATGGATGGAGACTCCCCCCCCCCCATCCTTTAGAGGTCAATGATTTCCCTTCCCATGTCAGAGGAGAAATAAACAGCAGGACATGGAGAGCTATATTCTGTTCTGTGTCTGAGTTCAAGAGTTGCAGATCCCTATCTCCAAGAATCTGCCCCCCCTTCCTCTTTCTACCCTTCCTACCCTCACTCCCCCCTTTTCCTTACTTCATTACGCATTTTTTTTGTTGTTGTTGTTTATGCTCGGGTGCAGCCATGGTTGCTCCTGATAGTTTTGGGTCAAGCATGACTGGCTATGGGTTACTCTAAATAAATACACAGGGACTAGCCAGGAAGGAGTTGGTATGCCGCAGTTACCGCTGAATCGCCCTTGATTAATCAGCTGGCAGATGTAGAGTGGCTGTTTGTGTACACTCCCGGGTCCCTGTTCGGAGGACAGAGCAGACAGTGTCGATGATGCTCGACCACCTTGACTGGTTGCATGGACTCGCGTACACAGATGACCTGCCACAAGACACCAGGCTCCAGACTCTTTATGTAAATATGAAACATGTGAATGTAAATGTATCTGCAGGTAGATGTATATCTATTTAAATTCGATAAATGCCAAATATAATCATTCATGCAATTATGTACTGTAATTATTTAATGCATAAAATCATGCAGATACAGGTCAAGATGATATTGACATCAAACTGTCAGAAGATCAGTGACTTTAACTCTGACATGGTTGTTAGTGCCAGATGGGCAAAAGCTGATTTACACAGTATGGTGTAAAAAGCAAACAAACAAACACATTGGATAAAAAAAAATGCAGAGGCTCAACAAGCTTGGTTGAAAGTTTCAATGAGTCTGTAACTTTCTTAACCAATGCTTGGAGCACTCTTTCTCACTCTCCATACAGCTTATCCTGTACAGGGAACTCGGGGTACACCCTGGATGAGGTGCCAGTCCATCACTGGGCACAAATTCTATAATTGGAAATGGCAATTAACCTAATCTGGATGTCTTTGGACTGTGAAAGGGAACCAGAGTACCCAGGGGAAACCAACCAAGCACGAACAAGGAGAACATGTAAACAACTCCATGCACACAAAACCAAGGCCGGACTTAAACCTTCGATCTTAAAGGTGCAAGGTCACAGGACTAATCACTACACCATGGTGCAGCCTGCATGCAGCATTGAACAATGCAAATGCATGCAAATTAAAATGCACTGTACCACATTGTGTAATGACCAGCAGTGACAGCATGCTTTAATTGGACCGTTTGAGTTTGTTATTAATACAATCGATAAAAGAATATGATTTTTTTTTAAGTTATTTATTGTTTTTTCATCCACCCATCTAGCTCCTGTTTCTGAATTTCCTTTAGGTTCTCTGGCTTTATATTCATCAGCTTGTGTTTTATGTCTTGTGTTCTGTTTGGCAGTGTAATGGCCTAATCACTCACTTCAAATCTTTGCTCATTAAGGACCCCCTAATGGCCAGGACCCTTGGACGTGTGCCCAGTAGGCCCTGTAGTAAGTAAGTAAGTAATCCGTCCCTGGTTTCAACCACAATTTCCAATCCTATATACCGATGTCTTTCCCAAAGATATAAATGCGGATGGCACTTTTCTCACTGCTCCTTTTAAAGCACAGCCAGTCGAAGCTAGGCTGTCTTTTGTAATTGAAACTCCTGCCATCTTGCTCTATTAATAAATCTTCCTTCAATCTTGTCTCTTGCCATTGAGACTCGTGGTTCGCTAGGCTTGTCAGCCTTTTTTTACATACCACAGAGCATGGTAGGATGTTAATTGCTTAATTATATCATAGAGTACACCTGTCTCGAAACATCTGCACTCATGTTTCTCCATGCGTTTATTCAGATTTGACTTTCGTACATTACCTGACTCTACTTCTGCATATATTTTAGTGTTAGATAATTGATACAGTAATTTAATCTAATTCCTTTTTATCTACAATCTGATCAAAGTACAAAACAGTTCAGGGAAACTGATAAACAGTCTCCATATCCAACAGCTGTATCTTTAAGCACAAAATGACTTTTTGCACCATACTTAGATTTTGAAAAACCCCTGAAGCAGAGCGAGTGTATCCTCTGTCCCGCAATCACGTGGTCAGGAAGCGGAGATGAAGGCCAGATTCTCCCCTCACTGGACGGACAGCCTCTTGGCACATATCCACGGTTTATAGATTTTTATCGTTGCTTGCGTCACTCTTCTCTCTGTTTGTTTCTTCTGGTCTCATCTGGTATGGTCCATCCCCCACCCTGCCCTGCGGCGGCCATCATTAGACGCAGCAGTGGCCTCTCACCTGTCAGCTCCACTCTGGCCGGGGTCACTAAAGCCTCATCTGGCCCGGCCGTGGGTCTCGCGGCCCTGGGCAACACTGCCCTTATCCTCAGGCAAGGTGCAGCCCCATGTGGTGTCTCTGTCTGGCAAAAAGCTTATCTGCTCTTATTGCAGCAATAGACTTCAGGCCCAAGCTGAAGCCCCTATCCTTCAGATGAGATCTAGAGGTAGAGGAAGATGGAAGGAGGTAGAAAGAATGAGAGATAGACGGAAGGGGTAAGGGAGTGAGCACTGAGAGGGCTGAGACAGTGAGATGGGGATTTGCCTAAAGCAATTGCTGAGGCAAAAAGCATTCCTCAAAACATCGGTGCAGGAGAGAACACCATAGGCACGTTTCCCCGCAGGACTTTGCCCAGTAGGCTCTTTCATACTGCATGTGCCGGACATAGATGCTCTCAGCTCTCACCTTACATCTCAAGAACGCCATCTTTTAACCATTATACTTTAATATTCCCATCAGCTCCAGGCCAGAGCTTCATTTTTACTGCCTGTTTTTTTTTTTTATCATTTATCCAACTCATTATATATGTTTACTTATGCACCTCATTACCCATGTGCATTACTCATTAATGTGTACATTTAATTTGCTGACCTTCACTCACACAGTGACAGATTTGATTCTTTCTGGCAGAATGCAGATTGTAGGACAAGGCCATATGCCACCAATTGCGGCAAATTGCTATGGATGGATATTATCGATATGAAAAAATCTCAGGCAGCATTTGAAGCACCATTAATTTTCTTTGTATTCGTTTTTTTCCCCGTTAACGATTAAATTGCTTGGCACACCAAACCGGCCTCTTATCATCCTTGCAGACACTGCAATCACGCTCCATAATCACAGTTTCCGAGGCGGAATGGACCTGGGGCCGTGGCCAACAGCCACTAATGTGGGCCTCCACGGGCCACTCGCGTACAGATGGGCATCTGCCACGATACACGCGGGCCACAGGAAACAGAGCTCCAGCCGAAAGCGCTCACAGGATTACTCTGTGGCTCCGAATGGCTATAGAAATGCTGTACGCTAATGAGAAGGTATGGAAAACTTGCAAACAAGATTGTAATCGCTGATTGATTGCACTAACCGCTGCGCTTTTATGCATCAGCTGAAAATTCTTTTAGCAGAATGAAAACACCAGAGTCATTCTGGGAGGAAATAGTGCATCTAATTTGCACAATGCAAAAGCCAATAAGTTGACTTAAAATGATTTATGGAAAATAATTAATTTGGTTCCATATTTCTTTAGTACTTATTACATTTGGAATAGCAATTAACCAGGTAGCTGAACACAATTAAAAAAATAAGCAAAGATTTTTCAGAAACCACTTGAATAAATATAACTAAATAAGATTTTTTGGTGTTTTGTGTGACAAAGAATGATGTATATGAAGAAGAACCATCATGAGACATTGCGACAGATGTCCCGACAACATGAAGCTTCCTGGGGTCTTGCTGCAGTTTTCTCCAGAATATTTATTCAATTACTGTATATTTGCTGCTCCCCTTTAAAAACAATATGTTACTGGAAACATTTACGGTTATATTCTTGTTTTCTTCATAAAAAGTTTTACATCCTTCTTTCACCAAACAGTCATGCTGCATTTCCCACAACCCTTTCCTCTCCTGTCTGGCTCAGAGAGCAAGTGTACAAATGCTTCCTCTTTGTCTTCCTGACCGAACAAGTACAGCCGAAAAGGACACAAACATATTTCTGTCAGCAGAGTCTGCATATTTCGAACCACCTCTACAAAGGTCTAACATGTACACGGTAAAGTGCAAAATATTAATGCTTAATGAGAACTTTTCACACTGAATCAACACACCTCTGAAATAATCATTCACGCTTACGTATACAGGCAGTAGAGCTGATGTATTATAATAATACATTATAATAATGTCCATGTATTCTTTAGTCTAATAAAATAATCTTATTATTATATAAAAAGCATATGTTCATATGCTGAAGTTATCTGCAAAGTTATAATTTGTGGAAGGAGTCTGTGAGCTTTTTTGTCTTTATTTAAAAAGAGAGACGGATAAAACAATAACTGTTTAATATACTGTACGTAATAACAGGAACTTGTTATGTGGATCCAGATTGTTAAATGTAATTATAAATGGCTGAAGAATATATCATGCTCATTAATACATGTGGAAAATGGATCATTGACAAATTGCTAGAGAATAAAAAAAAAATAATGTGCTGTAACTGGAAAATAATCAACTTCCGAGTGGTAATAGTAACTCCACTTCAGGCATCAGGTAGCATTTCACCACGCAGTCGTTGATTAAGTTCCTGTAACGACACACTCCTTCATGTTTTATTCCGTACTGAAATCAATTCAGAAACTACAGTTAATTATTCAGGAATGTCAGGGAAATTAAACAGCAAAGGCTTGTGAGAGTGGTGACCTCAAGTCTGGAAGCATACGGTCATGTGTAAAAGTTAGTGCCCCCTCTTTTAATTCTGTGTTTTGGTTTGTGTCTCGGTATTCGGCAAATACAGCCTCAGACAAACAAGAGCATATGACTTTTTTTTCACCGTACAATTATTTATCTAACTAAAATAAAGCCAAAAAAATAAATGCTTGACAGTGGCTATGAGGTGTTTTTGCTGAAATGCTGTTTAGTTTTCACCAAACATGGCACTGGGCATTAAGGTCAAACAACTCCACATTGGTCTCATTGGTCTGAGATGTAGCTCATGTTTTTGTATTTCTCTGAGCATTGCACCGTCTGACCTTGGGGTGAATGTGCTGGGGCGTCGATTCGGGAGAAGATTGGCAACTGTCTTGAATGCTTTTCACTTGAATAATCTTTCTCACTGAACTTTAAATTGTTTGGAAATGGTTTCATAACCCTTTCCGGTTTGTTCTGCAGCAACAATTACTTCTTTAAGACCAGGGTGTACCCCGCTGGTCTGCTAGCCTAGGCTCCAGACCAGACCCGCCCGCGACCCTGTATATAGGATAAGTGGTATCGAAGATGGGTGAGAGATGAGGGAGACCACATGTCTTTCCCTCTTGAAATTGTGTTAACACAAAACTGAATGCTCCAGAACTTTTGCCTTTATAGAGGTCTGCACACCTGCTGATGATCACTTAATTTTGAAATTCAATCCTGTAGAAGCAGTAATGGGTAATTAGTATTGCCTGCATATTTTTTTTTCTTTTTGGCTTCATTTTTGGTAAATAAATAATGAACAAAGTAAAAAAGTGACTATATGTTGTTGTACGTCTGAGGTTGTATTTGCTTAATACTAAGACTTGCTACAATCAGATAATTTTTATTATGTTTTTACAGAAAAAAAAGAATTACAAGAGGGGGGGGGCACTAACTTTTACCCATGACTATGAAAGCATAATTATAACAAGACTATCAATTCTCACAAGGTTTCTTTATCTACCATTCCATCAGTGTTAACCAGCCACATACTGTAGTGTTGCTTTTTTCTAATTACATTTTTCATATACTGTACATACAGCATAGTCTGTCCTGGTTGTCTGGGGCAAATCTGATTGTGACCGCTGAGATGATCCAACCCCTAAGGCCTCTTCTGTTTTGAAAGCATTTCATCAAGTTTACAGATCTTTAATAAAATACTTGAGTGATAATAAATCCATCGCTTGCACTCTTGGTTTTAGCATGTCCTCTCAATAATTGTGCTTTTCCTGTGCATCATAAATCTCGAGGAGACAAGCCATTAGCTTAAATGACCGGCTCAGATTGAGACATAAGACGATGACTGTACAGTACATCCGAGTAGGGAAGTGTTCTACTGTTTCTACTGTGGATTTTTTATTTTATTTTATTTATAATAAACAAAATGAATAGTCCTCTCCCATATGTAACATCCCAGATGCTGATAAACTTCTTGTATTGTGCCAATGCATGTAATTGTACATACATATCTATAAATTACTTATATTAAAGTTCTATAAGATATAGTTGCCCAGCCTTCTCTCCTACAGGTCCTGGTATATTCCATTAAATATATTCTGTCATATTTTCTATTCTGTTGTCTTCCCAGGTACTATCAAACCTTAGTATATCATAATATTTCTGACTAACTACATTAAACCCTGACTTCAAATCTTATGCCATGAATTCTCTGAAATAGGCTTCAGACACCCCATGACCCAACATGGCATAAACTTATATATAAGATAACGGATGGAAACTTTTTACATTTTAAAATCAAAACAAATTTTGTTTTGATTAAAAAAAATTGTAAAATCAAAACAAACAAATTTAGCTTTCTGCACGTGTGTGTGTGTGTGTGTGTGTGTGTGTGTGTGTGTGTGTGTGTGTGTGTGTGTGTGTGTGTGTGTGTGTGTGAGAGAGTGTGTGGAGTTTGCATGTTCTCCCTGTGCTTTGTAGGTATAGTGCAGCGTCTTTGCCCGTGGTACAGTATGGCCTTGTGATGGGTTGGCATGCCATCTAGTGTGTACCCTGTCTTACGCCATAAATTCCCTGAAATAAGCTTCACACAGCCCATGACCCAACATGGGATAAACTTATATATAAGATAACGGATGGAAACTTTTACATTTTTAAATCAGAACAAACGAATTGAGATTTCTGAAATATTTGGCTCTTTTTTAGACAACCGTCAAGTCTGATTAGTTGGAAGTTGGTGCTTTATTATTATTATTATTATTATTATTATTATTATTATTATTCATTTAAAAACCTTTAGCAGCCACAAAGACTTCTTTTTCCACTCTGAACAGATATTTTACTATCTGCAAAAAAAAAATTAAAAAAAAAGTTTTCTGCAGGATCACTTGGCTTTAATGAGTGTAACACAAGTTTTCTTTATATATATTTTTTTTAATCTTCATATAATTCAAATAGATAAGAAGTTAAGCAAACTTTTTCGGTAAACTCAGCCATCATCCGAAACCGTCTGCACACACATATATCATATGAGAAAGTTGTTTGTATCCCGCAGCAGGCCTGTAACTGTGATAGGCAGCTCTAGGAAGTGTGTGGACGAAAACTGCTTTCAACTGAACACCCCCATCTTAAGTACTTGAGGTTTCTTTTGTAAGCAGGCAGCATTGTAAGAGCAGAATGTTCATTTAATTTGACACAGGAACAGTTTAAATGGCTTAAAGAAAATAAAGTCTGCTATTTATATTTGGCTCGCTTTCGTGAAGGTCTGGTTTACCCAAAATACACATTTACGTGATTGTTTGTGCCATCAGCTCATGGTTATTTACTCGAATCTTCTACTCCGTAATGGACGGCTTGGCAAGCTGAATTATCATCAGGATTGGAAAAATACTTGAAGTTAATGAGCCATGGTAAGTATGTGTGGTGATCTATGCCAAATCATCTTAAAACTAAAGCCAAAGCAGGTTCCATGGTTTCAGGACACATTAGCAGTAGGCGGTGACGGAACGTGGTCTTGACCATACCTTTCCTTCTCAGAGAGGTCAAGAGGACAGGAGGAAGTTGAAAAAAAAATCCTGTTAGTACAGGAAACAGATAACAGCCTTTTAGAATGGGAAATACAGCTCTCCATGCACAGTACTGAATGTGTGTTTAGGTTGCATTATGTCTGCGGTGAGTTACGATATAAACACTGTATCCGGGAGGTTTAGGATAAAGCTTTCCTTCTCCTTTCAAATATGATTCTTGTACAAAAACACAAGCGAAAATGTGGAAACAATAAAAGATGAACGTTTAGACTCCGTCGGTGGAAATATGTGAGAACGAAACAGTTCGAGATCGCGAATCATATTTTCTATTAGGTGAAACTTGCATTTAGGGGTTTTACATTTTACTTTTCAAACTCTCGTTACATTTAGATTTTTGAGGTCGCAGTTTTTTAGGATTATTACAGAAGCGTGAGGGTAAATTCCTGAAAAGCTCCCGTAGTTTCTTGTAGTGTCCTCATCATATTAATTACTGATGAATACGTCCATGCTGTAACTTTCTACTGGAATTTACATGGCTTACTCAGTTCAAAGCCTTCATTAATTTCTCATCATCTACAGTATTTCCAGTTCAGTATGGAAGTGAAACATCATTAATACGATAATTGTGATATAAAGAGCCTTCCTGCACACTGGGTTTTAAACAGTAATATAAGTATGGCAAATTTATGACTAATCTATATAAAGGCAGCAGTAATATACCTTATTATGAGCATGAATCATCTAAAAGCTGGGACCAGGGGTGCAAATGGCCTTAAATGATCACTTCAATATAATTGAACTGAATTTATTTAAAAGTCATCATTTCTGTTCTCATTTTATTGAGCAATATCCATGCTGCTCCCTCTCAGTGTTAAGCTCATACCCGCCACTGTATTACCGAGTTAATGGGACAGATAATTGACAGTAAGCCATAGGAGGTTAATGATAGGCGTTTAATTGACTCCTTTCGGAGTATCTCAGGCGCTTTCCGGTATTTTGGGGAGACTTTTGGAACTTAGAGACTTGAAGCGTTTAAGGAAATTTGCGTGCAAGTGGACGAAAAATGAAACTCCAGGTCTCCTCTTATGCGAAAGGTGAAATGGCTGACCCGTTGTGTGCGTACTGTATATGTCCACCACTGGTCTAGACAAGAGAGTTTATTTCGTGTGACGCCACGTTCTGCTCATGATGAGTAGGACATGTCCGCTACCGTCCCAGCTTGGCCGCTGGCTGCCTTTTCTCCTGTTTACGGCAGACATCCGCTTCATCTTACCTCGAACAATCCCAGGCCAGGAAGGAGCATTTCCGTTTCTGAGAGGTGAAGAGTGTGGAAAGGATCGTGACCACAGAGACCATGACATATTGACACTGTAACTTGTCCTCCAAACACGTTTTTTTCTTTCTTTCTTTCGATGGTGTCTCCGTACATCAGGGTGTTCCCTCAGAGCTTCAATATTTCATCTTTAAACTAACATCTTGCATGACTAGTTTTATCATGTCCTTACATGAATGTTTTGTTTTTTCTCTCCTGAGATGACAATGACGCAGTGTTTAAAATATGGTTTACCGATATCGGGAATATACCATAAATAGGTGCAAAATATTTTATTCGTCAACCTAAAAAAAATGCACAGTATATATGTTTATTGTTTAAACTTTTTGATAGCCTTAGATCATGGACTGTATATATTATTGTTTTTCTAATTTATGGTAATCTTATGCACCACAGGCTCACTTGATAGAATGTAAATAGTTAGGAGCGGAACACAAGGATGGCACGGAGCCATACATCACTCGTATCACTTAAAGTGTTGCGACTGAGCTGATAGATGAAGATTCAGGAGATGGGAGTGGAGCTAGACGTGGAAAGGTGTTAGAAGGTTGAGGATATTTCTCATAGCAATTATTGAAAGTGTTTTCGCTGACATCACAGTCCTGGCTCATATATCAAGGCTCGAGCAACATGAATATGAAACAGCAGCGCGGTGTGAACGGAGGACGATGTAGCAGTAAAAATTAGTGGGTTACTTAGGGTGAAAAATGAGCACTGCAGAGGGTTAAGCAGGCAGCATTAGTATGTGGCTCTTACTGTAAAATGCCATCATAGTTTCCTTCAATCTTTTTTCTTTTAATGTGCTTTGTATATTTATAGTTGTCATAACCAGTGCAGGAAACTGTTATGATTACAAATAGTGGAAGTGTAGCGTTTCTAGGCTTGGGAGACGAGTGAAAAAGGAAAAGCTTGAGAAGTGCTGATGGGAAACAGGATCACAGAGCTGGAACGAACTTGAAAACTGGCATGGCGATCTTAGATTTTGGCATGTGTATGTGTGTACTGTATGTGTGTGGTGAAAGCTCTGGAGGGTCTGGTTGGTACGAAAAGTGTGAGTGCTGGTTCCCTGTGCGTGCCTGCTGCAGGATGTGGCGGATACTGAGCTCTTGAATCAGCTATCTCCAGGCCAACACTGCTTCCCTCAAGAGGCCAGCGTAAAGCTTTGCGGCCTGTCTGGAGCACATCTGGCCTGGCTGCGCTGCACATATCCTCCCCGCTTACTTCTGCTACAGGAGGGACTTTCTATAAACCTTAACATTCCCAGCCAGGGAAAGGAAGAATCACTACTCTCTCCAGATACATAGCACGGCAGCCATTCCTATTATGGATGTTCGGACATGCTTAAGTCCCACCCCTCTTTTTTTTTTTCACCCCTCTCTGGCTTTTTTTTCCCCTTTTTTTCTCTCCAGCTGCGCTCCTTCACAGCATGGCCTTTGACTGCAATGACAGAAATAACAGTGCGGCTTAAATATGGGACATCTGCATACAAGTCTGATCACCCTTCCCCCTTACACGGTTTGCCTAAACAAAGTCTAGATCCTCCCACTTGGAAGATCTTGAGAACTTAACAGGCCTTCAGTCTCATGCCGTTGCCCCAAACTCTCTCTCTCTTTAGGCACATATCCACATGGCCTGACTGTGAACTCAGTGTGAGAGAGGTTATGGTGAGGATAGAGTGGGTGTTGTGGTGACTGTGTGAATTTGTGAATAATACATCTGAGGTAAAAGCATGTTCCACCAGGATGTGACATTTACAGTCAGTCCATTCTTAAGATATCAGCATCCTTAAGACTTTTAGCAACCAGATGAATCCTGCTTGACGGGAAATAAGGGTCAGGGCTTGAGAAGGTTATTGAAAGGTGACTTACTGGCCACAGGGAGCTCTCAATACAAAAAGCCACCTTCACTACTCTTAACCCCCCACCCCAACACACACACATGTATACACACACACACACACACACAGGTTTCTATTGCTCTCCTTGTTTCATTTTCATTAGGACTCTCCTGCTGAGGTCTGAACTTCTTGCCCTGCCTGAACCAGGGTGACAGCTCAGTAAATCACGCCACTTTAGTGGACCTGCCTGCTTTTTTATACACTTTAATCACAGAACTCCTGCCGCAAGGAAGATTGGGCCAGTGTATGGAATTCACCTATAAAAAACAGAGAGGGAGTATGTAGACGCTGATGTGCTTCTCGGAGCAGAGCGGCCGATAGAAACTCGTTAGCTTCTTGCTGAGACAGTGCTCCAATGGGGCCATGCTGTTTTCACTCAGTGACAATCAATCGCTCAGGAGCAACAGGTCCAAGCTATAAACTTGAGGTCATATCCAGACTCGTATACAGTTTCTCATCTGGAATGAGAAGATGAACACGTCGGTAGGATTCGTAGACAAGACCTTGGCCTTTGTTTTTTATTAACAGTTACTCACAGCTTCAGTGCGGTTTGGAATGATCAGAGGCCATCTTTCACCAAATATCACTACAGCTTTAAAACTGTTCGCACTTTCAGCAGAAAAGTAAAAAGTCTGGACTAAAAGCCAGCTGTTACTGGCATGCAACATACTAAATTTTATCATATCAGTTTGCTTGAAAGAGGTGACTGAATTAGTGGTTCCTTGTTAGACTTTATCATCCATGACGTTCATTTAAATGTAAGATTTTTTTTTTTATACTTTTGATTACTTTTTAGATTGATGTACCCTCAGTAACCTGGAAAAATTCTAGTTGGAGTTTCATTGACCTGGTTGTAAATGGGAAATGTTTTGGTTGGTAAACTGAAATGTGTACTTTGTTAAAAAACATTTTTTAAACTTTTGGCAAACAATCACAGTTCTATATGGGAGTTTTTAATTCAATTTCAGCCTCAGCCAGTAAAACTCCCTGCATACAAAGGTCATAATAAGCAAAGAGTTTACTTTTAAAAGGTAACACAGTAAGGTCAATAAAAAAAAAGGAAAGAGGTCCAGGTCTTGTGGAAGGATTCTTAGAACCATTCCAAGGAGAACTGTAACTTTTCAAGCTTTTTACACAGTAAAATGTCACCTATTCACCTCTTAAAGATCACTGCCCCCCCCCCCCCTCCACAATTTTTGCATAATTTTAAGCACCAAAATCGTTGAGCAATAATGGTAAAATAATACACCATTAGAAAGCTTAGAATCTCAGGATTCAAGCACCGCAAATCATTTTATCATACCTTCGGAGCAGTAACGTATAAGTACCAAATGAGCCAAGAGTCCTTACTCTCAAATGCATGAGGCTGTTGACTGGTGGACATTTTAATGTCGTCCTTAAGCAACAGGCACTGTTCTGTTCAGAGGCGTATAAAACAGGCCTAAATAAAATGCTTAGCCTAGTCTCTGTTACACTGTAATAGTAAATCCCACTTTTTTAAAAAAATTAAACACATCTTAAAAGTCTTAAATCTTAAAATGCACAAGGAACAGTGATCCTTTGAGTTTGATTATGCCATTCTGGGCAAAATGGGGGGAAATGGGGAGTTTAAACACTGTTTTTGTATCTTTAAAACAAACCATGTCATCAGTTCACTAATCAGACCACTAAGATGAAAAACAATCTGTATGTAATCTATGTATATAAAAACTGATTCTTGACCCTGTGTTTCTAGCTCTGTAACCAATTTCTGGTCCTATGAACTGTCTTCAGCTAAAGAACTTACGTAACTGGATGAGCTGCAACAGAGAATCTGCTAAAAACTGCAAAGCTTCAGTGGATCAAAGCTTGAGGTGCTGCACTACTGACCATTTTTGTGTTATACATTTACTAGCTCTGCTACAGTATTTTTTTCAGAGGTACATACTGTACATCGTCCTCTGTAAAACATTACTGAGTCCGCATCTGGACCACAGTCCACTAAAAGAAGGCTGCTGCTTTCATAGTTTATTATGTACAGTATATTACTATAAAGAGATGCTTTTAGAAGTATTTGTTTTTGGAGCATCAAGTATGCCTTAATTAGCAGGATCAAGTGTATCAAACGTTTTTCGCCACTCACTGGGGTTAAAGTTTTTCTGTTCAATGTCAGGTTGAAGTCAGTGTTTAAGTTAGGTTTAGGATGAGGGGAAGTGTTTTGGTAACCCATTGGGCCCATGGAAAGCATGGCAGCTTTCCATGATGACACATGCAGCATAAACTTACAATGGTAATTTTACATGGCCAGGCTGAACCCTGAAATGGATTAAAGTGTGTCTGCCTGCGCTAGGATGAGCTTTCTAGAGCATATCTTCAAAGCACTTGGGCTGGTGATTCAGATGGATAATAACTTTGATTGGAGGAAATAATGCTTTCCATGTGACTTTGCTGCTTTCCAAGTCTACTATAAGTTTTCTGCTCCTCATTTCTACGACAGAGCCCAGATGTGTCGAAGAATTCAGTCAGCAAACAGATCAAGAGTTTTCTCTCTCTCTCTCTCTCACACACACACACACACACACACACACACACACACACACACACTCTCTCTTTCTCTCCTCTTCCTTTTTTCTTCTTCTGTCTTCCAAAGATTCGCTTATGTCCCAGTAGAGGCCCACTTCATGCAAGATATTTATAGATCCTATGTTGACATTGGACGGCATGTGGAGAAAAAGCCACAAGACAATTGGCAATGTTGCTTGTTGCTGTTGTAATGACAGGCCTGGCCTAGTGCAGGATGCAGGTGACATCTCACTCCTCTTTGGATAGGAGATACTGATTGCCCAAAGACATTAAGAGGAATCTTTAATCTTCTAACTCTGGCTCGGACCTTATTGCTATGCTATGCACCGCTGTAATCAAGTCCTGAAATTTTGCAAGAAATTTGCCTTATCATACAAAGCATTTTCAGCATATGAGCGACTGAACTGAGCTGAACCAAATGCCAGCTAAGTTACACGTACATCTGGGAGCTGGTCAAAACATGTTTGCATCAGTGAAAAGTCAAGCAAAACAAGTTTACATCTTTTTGTAGTTTTTTTTTTTTTTGCCCTTTGTGAAAGCCTCACTGCAGCTACTGTATAGCACCATGGGTCCTAGGAATATTAGCAAGGACGGTAGCAAGAAGAAAAGGGAGCCACAGTCAGTTTTATTTTTAAAGCAGACTAATTAATTAATTAATTAATTAATTAATTAATTAATTAATTAAACATTCGTTTAATGTATATTTATTTCATATGTAATTTTATTTACATGTCTTTTCTAAATGTTTTCATTGTTTTTATATGCAGAAAATATTATTATAGTGCTGGAAAGGGGTAATATTGGTAATATTTTTGGGTGGCTGTAATGGATTATCTGCATTTACATTAATTCCTACGGGGAAAATGCGTTTCGCAATACAAATTTTTGCCTTAAGAACTCGCCTCCAGAACGGATGAAATTAGCATGCTGGGGTACACTGCTGTTAGCTGGAGTTACGCTATTTTTAGCTGAAATTACACTACTGTTAGCTGGAGTTACACTACTGTTAGCTAGAGTTACTGTACACTACTGTTAGCTGTAGTTACACTATTTTTAGCTGGAGTTACACTATTGTTAGCTGATGTTACACTACTGTTAGCTTAAATTACATTACTGTTGGCTGGAGATACACTACTGTTAGCTAGAGTTACACTACTGTTAGCTGGAGTTACACTACTGTTAGCTGGAGTTACACTATTTTTAGCTGAAGTTACACTACTGTTAGCTGAAGTGACACTATTGTTAGCTGGAGTTACACTACTGTTAGCTTAAATTACACTACTGTTAGCTTAAGTTACACTACTGTTAGCTGGAGTTACACTACCGTTAGCTAGAGTTACACTACTGTTAGCTAAAGTTACACTATTGTTTGCTGGAGTTACACTACTGTTTGCTGGAGTTACACTACCGTTAGCTAGAGTTACACTACTGTTAGCTGGAGTTACACTACTGTTAGCTAAAGTTACACTATTGTTAGCTGGAGTTACACTACTGTTTGCTGGAGTTACACTACCGTTAGCTAGAGTTACACTACTATTAGCTGGAGTTACACTACCGTTAGCTGGAGTTACACTACTGTTAGCTGGAGTTACACTAC